>PVKP010008491.1:0-72346 GCA_004027715.1 Plecturocebus donacophilus | reverse complement strand
ACTGTCAATATTACATAGATCAATGAGATAGAAAATCAACAAGGATATCCAGGACTTGAACTCAGACCTGGAACAACTAGACTTAACAAATATTTACAGAACTCTCCTCCCACAAATCCACAAAACATACATTTTTCTCAGTATCACATTATACCTATTTTAAAAGGGACCACATAACTGGAAGTAAATCACTCCCCAGCAATGCATAGCATTTCACAGGTTTAAATAAAATATTGGTTGGCTGCTTATTTGTTATTTTCATCCCCTATTCCTTCCTGTCTGCATTGTTAAACACAATTATTGGCATAAAAGAGGTTTTTAATCCCCATTTTTAGACTGTATTCTAGCCTGGGCAATAAAACAAGAATCCCATTCTTTCTCCCTCTTTCTCTTCCTCTTTCTTTCTCTCTTTCATTCTTTTTTTTTCTTTCTTTTGCTGTTTCTTTCTTTCTCCTTTCCTCTTTTTCTAAAATCTCTTCCTCTTTCTTTCTCTTTCATTCTTTTTTCTTTCTTTTGCTTTTTCTTTCTCCTTTTTTCTAAAATCTCTTCTCATTTTTTTCTTTCTTTTGCTGTTTTTCTCCTTTTCTCTCTTTTTCTAAAATCTCTTCCTCTTTCTCTCATTCTTAAAAAAAAAAGAAAAAAGAAAAAAGAAAAAAAAAATATTCTGAAATTAGGAAATACCAAAAGACTTCACACAACTTCTGAAAGACAAAACAAAACAAATTTTACCTTTCCTTTCCCTAAAGCTCTGACAAAGCCCCTGAGTTCCACAGTCTGTGAGAAGAGAGTGCCAGACCCAGAAGAAGGTGGGGTGGAGTCACAGAAGCACAGCAGTGAATCAGGGGATCCCTAAGCATGACAATAATTCCTTCCATCTGAGGCTTCCCTGGGAAATGGCCAAGTGAGAGGAGGCCAATTCAGGATACCGGCATTCTTCACCTACTTATTTTCCAGCTCTCAGAAGAATCTCACTGCTACACTTAAGTCGTCCGCTCTGGCCAAAACAATTTATGATACTGTCTTCCTCCCCTTTTCTGCTCCATCTTCTTTCTTTTGTCATTCTCCCAAATTGAAATGCTTTCCTTTTCTCCACTTAGCCAAATTCTACTCATCCTTCCAAACTGCTTAAATCCTCCTTTTTCAAATCCTCAGATAAAGCCTTAATTGATCAAACCCTAACATGACACGATCTCACCATTTTTGTAATAATAACATCACTAGCTCACAATAGGTACATATTATGAGCTAGGTATAGTTTTAAGGTCTTTACATGAACATTTAAATAATCACCTCAAAACTCTATAAAATAGGTCCTCTATTATTTCCCCCATTTCAGAGGCAAGAAAAAAAAAAACTAAAGAACAGAGATGTTAAATAATTTGTCCAATAACATATAACTAATCAGCATCAAGTTTAAAAGGTTAGGACTATATTTTTGCTAATCCCTAGTCAGCTTCATTCATTAAAGAGCAAAAAAATTAAATCAAGGAAATATGAAAACAGTGCAGGTGTACAAAGCAACTAAAGACAGTCCTGAAAACTGAATAACTTTTCCACATGAGCCTTTAATCTGCCTGAAAGAAAATAACCTAAGAAGCTATTCACATTCTACTCTCAAAAGGAATAACCTTTATTCTCAAGAAGTCACTAATGTTAGCCCTTCTTATTTAAATGCTGTTTATGTGTTGCGGGGTATCAAAGTTTCACTTCTCGACAGAGGTCATGAATTAATTTTTCTCAGGAAGAAAGCTTTAGAAGATAATATTGCTGACACAGGCATGTGAAATATGAATAAGAAATCACAATTTACATAGACAGGCAAAGGACTGAGGATTCAGAACAAGCACTCAAATGCCACCCTTCATTTTCATACAAAGGGGAAAAATATATGTGTTTACTTCAAAATAAATGTTCCATAAATCATAATTTCAAAGCCTTTTAATTATTCATTAAAACACACATCAGAATTCTAATACAAATAAATTATAAGTATATTTTTGAATAGTCTCTTGAGATAACTATTCTCTCTCAAAAATAGCTTTGTTCCTAAATAAATTTTCAGTCTATCATTGAGTAGAGCTGAAAATAGGACAATGAATTACGGCATTTAACATCTACATTAGAGAACTCACAAATTCACTTGCAGTAAACAGCTTATACCCTTTATAAATCTTCACTAAGTTTTAAGAGTTCCTATATTCCCAACAGAGACAAAGACAGAAGGTTGCCATTTGCCAAAGTAAATCAAACAAAACATTTCTGAAATCACTCAGTGACATAATACAAAGTATTTATGAGGCAGAGGCTGAGAAAACGATTCCAGGCATCAGGTCTGTCCAACATTAGAAGTCCCAAGATTACCAGAAGTACACTAGACCACAGAGAAATAGGGAATTTTAGCCTAGGGAGGATCCCCAAATCAAAACAGGCATCCCAAGACTACGCATCTTAAATGAATAATGGCCTGAGTTTGTTTATTGTGCTTCCACACTGCATATCCTTGTCACTAGTAGCTCCCTAATTATTCAAGTCATTCAACAAGCACTGATCAGATATCATTTGTGCCAAGCACGGTGCTTGGGTATGTAATAGATCAAAAAAAAAAAAATCTGACTTTGTGATCTTAAGGAAACAGAACCCACAAAAATTCAAGGCTGCAGTGCAAACCATAAAATGTTCTAAGATTCCTGCGCCCCTAAATGCTGGGTTTTTGGTGCTAACATCTTTACCTATTATTACTATGGAATTATATGTACAAGATAGGTAGAAAGACAAGACTAGGGATCAGAAAGCTTTGATTCTTTCTATGGCCTTGAGCAAGTCTCTGGACCTGTACAGGCCATTACGAAAATGAAGTGTTCTGGATTAAATTATCAAGTCTTTCTAGTTCTAAAATTCTATGATTCTCAATCTGAAATTATTTTTAATGGAGTCCTACGGAATCTTAGGAGACATAGTAATCTAACTGTAGATGTTTCCAAGTGCTTTGATTTTCAGAAAACCAAAGAAGCATAAACACTCTAAAGAAGCTTATGTCCCTTCAGGCACTTATTAAAAGCCTGTCTTCCACGAAAGTGTTCTTTACTTTTCATTTCAAACAACATGTCTGTAATGCATATATGATTCAACTTTTAAAAATTAAAAGGGACACATTGTTACATACTCTAGATATGTACATACACACCCTATTAAGTCAATAACGCATTTCCTTTTCAACACCCTTCAGAGAATATTAAAAGAACTTTGGATAAATAAGAACATAAAAAAATATATGGATCAGATGGCCATCTAAATCCTAATTCAGTAGGTACAGTAAGAGAAATCAGGGGATTTGAAGAACAAGCATAGGATGAGCTATGTAATTTGTGGGGCCCAGTACAGAATAAAAATACAGAGCCCCTTGTTCAAAAATTTAAAACTTCAAGATGTTACAGCAGAGCATTAAAACAAGCTCTCAAATAGTCTTGTGTGACTGACTATTCAGGGCACATGCCCACGAAGTCAACCCTCTCTCTCCTTAATGCTAACCCAAACATCTCAGTAACAACCCATTATGGAGCCAGACTCATCCCAGCACTTAGGCATTTAAGCACTGAAAAATCAATATGGAGAACTGCTCAATTTAATACCTAGTGCTTTACTATCCTATTTTTAAGAAAAAGGGGAGTAGAGCATATGGTGGCTCACAGTATAAAAAGACTATCAACTCAGAATGCCTAGGTTCAAATCCCACCTCTACCCCTACCAGCTATGTGGTATCGGCAGGTGACCTCGCCTCTCTAGATTCACTTTCCCCATCTATAAAAAGGGCATATTACTCACCACATAGGTTATTATGATTAATTAATATGTGTAAAGTACTTAGAACAGTGTACAGCCAGCCAGGTACGGTGGCTCACGCCTGTAATCCCAACACTTTGGGAGGCAAGGCAGGTGGATCACCTGAGGTCAGGAGTTCAAGACCAGCCTGGCCAATACGGTGAAATCCCATCTCTACTAAAAACACAAAAATTAGCCGGGCATGGTAATAGCACTTGTAATACCAGCTACTCAGGAGGCTGAGGCAAGAGAATTGCTTGAACGCAGGAGGCGGAGGTTGCAGAGAGCTGAGATCATGCCATTGCACTCCAGCCTGGGTGACAAGAGCAAAACTCCATCTCAAAAAAAAAAAAGAACAGTGCATAGCCCATATTGCTACAAAAGACCTACTAGCTAGTACCTTTATCTGGAAACAATCTTCACAGGCAATTAATCTAAAAGGCAAGCTTTAGCTTCTAGAAGTTATTTCTTTGATAACTCAATTCCACATGTATTTACTAAACATCTACTCAGCAACTTCCCTATAGCAATGTCTCCTTTCCTTTAGTAGTATTCTCTTTACTGACTACTTTTGCTTCCTTGATAGAAAAAAATAAAAATAAATAAAAGTCATTTGATCATAGCCTTTTCAGTACTGTTATCCGGCTAAGGTGGATACCTAGTATTTAAGAATTATTTTCAAGAAATTTAGAAAAAGTAAAAGATTTTGGCTAACAGTGAAAAGTAATATAAATGACACATTTGAATTTTATGCTTATTTTTTAAATGCTATTCTTCCTATGACTTTTTTTTTCTTTTTAAAATAGGTATTTGGCCAGGCACAGTGGCTCACGCCTGTAATCCCAGGACTCCGGTGGGGGGGTGGGGGGGCCAAGGCAGGGAGATCACTTGAGGCTAGGAGTTCGAGTTCAAGATCAGCTGGGCCAAAACAGTGAAACCCCGTTTCTACTGAAAATACAAAAATTAGCCAGGTGTGGTAGCGCATGCCTGTAATCCCAGCTACTTGACTGAGGCATAAGAACTGCTTGAACCCATGAGGCAGAGGTTGCAGTGAAGTGAGAGAGCGCCACTGCACTCCAGCCTGGGCAACAGAGTGAGACTCTGCCTCAAAAATAAACAAATAAATAATAGTTATTTAATAATGGGTAACCAAGTGAGGGCAGTTCAACGTAGACATGAAGTAATATGGATTCTAAATTTCTTGTCTACCATCTCATATACCGTTTCATATATACCATATTCTCTTTTGTGGCAGTGAACAAAAACCTTTTATCAAATATCTTCTATTCAATTACTAAAATAAAAAATTAAAATCGTCCTAGCAGGCCGGGCGCGATGGCTCATGCCTGTAATCCCAGCACTTTGGGAGGCCGAGGCAGGCGAATCACGAGGTCAAGAGATGGAGACCATCCTGGCCAACATAGTGAAACCGTCTCTAAAATAAAAAAAAAAAAAAAATAGTCCTAGCAATAAAACGTCATTGAAATTACATTTTAAATTTGTAAATTATTAGAAAGACTTTATATAAATCCAATTTGTGAAATTTTAATTGTTTCCCTATTTAAAGCAGTGTCAGTCACTAGATGAAAAAGTAGAATACAGTACACTTTTTTTTTTTGTCACTAACATACATGGTTAGAATACAGTACACTTTCAAGCTTATATGCCTGTATCATGGAACTACACATTGGGAGTTCTGAGTTTCATATGGTAACTTTTCCTGTGTTTTTTAAAATTGGAAATATATTAGTAATGATACCATTAACCAAAAGGATGGATGCCCATTGGAAATTTAAAAATAATCAAAAGACCCAAATCTACACATGGTCCCTGTATACTATGTGAAACAGACACAGTTCTTAAATTTTGAGATAGAAGAAAATTTCTATCCTACAGAACAAAAAGAAATCGTTTCTGAGCTGTTTAACCTCCCAACAAAATTATCCTAGGTGAAAAATCACAAGTACAGCACAAAAACATGTCACCAATTCAAGATTTGTGTCTCTAAACAAATATATACATACACATGTAAGAAGTTTCTGGCTGTGATTGAAGGTAGAACAGCCAAAAGTTTAGAGTCTGTATTAGCTAAAATAAGAGCCCAGCTAGCCAAGGGACCAGCGGGAAGTTTAGCTGATTACAAATAAAATCGGGTCCATTAAATAGATAAGGACGATTGCTTCATTTTCACACTTACCAGCAATGATATAAGACTCCCTCAGATCTTTCTTGGTACAAACACAACCTCTTATGGAACTCATATCATTAATGGTAAAGATACTTTAAAAATTACTCATCAAGCAAATTCTCAATTTACCTGACTTTCCTGCCTTGCTCAAGTCTACCGTTCTGAAAACCAGAGTTACGGCCCTAAGGAAAGCCACTTGAAGAGTCGTTAACATGCATGCTTTGATGTGAGAATGTCAATTAAATAAAGTGCTAATCAACTTTAGGCTAAATGCAAAAGGGACTGTTGCTGGCCCTGACCTGAAGACTGGGAAACGTTAAGACCCTTTACTGTCACAGCGCCCTAGTTAGAGACTATCTGGATAGGGGCCTCACTTGGGTGCTAGAAGGTGAGGAGAAAGTTACAAGAAAGGCCTAGGAATTGAATGCATGTAGGCTGGGTGCACTTACAAGTAAGTGTAAACAGCTCTTCGGCTCAAGTTTATTAATGCTGCCCCACCCAGAGTATTAATCCGGTTTGGGCAGAAGCGGGCGAAAAAAGCCAAAGAGGACCTTAAAGTATAGGCTATTTCCTGGTTAGTGGCTGCCGGGTAATCGTGATGTATCCATCTTCCTCAGGGTCGTAGCCCTCAGTAGCCAAAGGGCAGTCTCCTTCCATGGGGGGCAAAAGCCCCAAGCCCAGCGTGCCCGTGGCCCTGCTCCTGCGGCGGGTGAACCCCGACCCTTCCAGGCTCCTTCCCGGCCCCACGGTCCTAGGCCCCCCAGCCCCTGGGGTGGGGCGCCACGGAGGCCCAGACCGGGGGAAGGAGGCCCCGGCACTCGGGAGCAGAGCCTTGTCCCGGGAGCAGAGCCTTGTCCCGGGAGCGCACGGAAATGCCTCCTCCACGCTCCCGGGGTTCCTGCTCTGCCAGGCCCAACCGGAAGGAAAGCTCGGGCCGCCGCGGGGCTCCACTGGGCCGCCGGGCCCTACAGGCTGCGCGAGGCCTGCGTCGGTGTACAACTAGGGAGCGAACCCGGGGCGGCCGCGCCAGCCGGGGCGCCTCACCGTGTGTTCGTGCTCGTCCGCCCGGGCCCGGGGCAGCAACAGCAGCAACAGTGCGGCGGCCGCCGCCACGCCAGGAGCGCCAGGCAGCGGCCTCATCCTCCGCGCCCCCACCGGCCCGGCGCCGGCCCACCGACTCCTCCTCCGCCGCCGCCTCCGCCGCGGCCGATTCGCATCCACAGGGCGCGGACAGACGCACAGGGCCCGAGCCCAGCCGCTGCCTCCTCCGCCACCGCCGTCGCCGTCACCGCCTGCTCCTGAGCCTCCCCCGCCCCCCGCGCCTCCTCAGCCTCTTCCTCTGACTCAGCCACGTCATCCGGCCACCCCGGCACGCGCCGGAAGTGCCCCGCGACGCGGGGCCGCAACCGCTGCCGGGCCAAGGGAGGGCCACGCAACCGCCGCCGGAGCGCCGGCTGCCGCTTGGGTCCCGGGAGCCGCTGCGCAACCGGCCTGCCGAGCACTGGGACTGGCGCGGAGCAGGCTGGACCTCCACGCAGTGGCCTGGCCTGCACCACGGGGACGAAGCCGGGCCGCTTCCCGGCCGCGTCCCAGTGCTTCAGGTTGTATAACCTTGGCCAAAACGCTTAGCTTTCCCTGGCTGCCATGAGGCCGATCTTCTGACCTGCCGCCTCTGGAACTTGAGGGAGCAGATCAAATAACCCTTTCTAGGCGTTCGTCTGCGGCTGTGAATGAATCACGGGCTCCTGTAATCATCTAATCATCGTTATGAGAGATTGTTCAACTCGTGCAGGGTTAGATAAGTGATTTAAAGTCACTGGATACGTAAGGGATCCCTACTATTCAATCAATAAATGCTAAGCTAGCTTGCCATTCTTGTTCATTTTGTGTGTTAACTACTTTTGGGGCTCCACTTCCCAGTCATAAATACCTCTTGGAGTGTAAGCTCCTCGGAGCAGAAACCCTGTTTCCATATTTCCTGTGCCTAGAACAGTGCCAGATCCGTAGGAGAGACTCAAAAAAAAAAAAAAAATCAAATACAAATATGGCATCGCCATTTACACAGTCCTCTAAGCCAAAAATCCGGAACTTGTCAGATTGTCTTTTCTTCTCGGCCATCAGCAGTCAACAAATTCTAGCATTTGTCTCTTAAAAGTGGTTCAAGAGTTTATTTTTCCTCTCCTTCACCAGCTTTCCATATCACTATGTATTGCAAGAGTCTCCCAAGAGGATCTCCGCCACTGATCTTCCTCCCGTTTATCATCCCCAACAGGTGCCAGAGTGATCTTTCTAAAAAGAAACCAGATTATATGGCTCACTCCTTTGCTTAAAACACTTCTTGAATATTAGGTAAATAAATCATGGAGTCACCACGAAGGTTTTCATCTGCCAGACACTATCCTGAACGATATTGGCTCATTAAATTCTCACAAAAACCCTATGCAGCAGGTACGGTGAAAATGTTCAGGTTACAGATGAGGTGGCTGAAGCACAGAGAGCTTGAGTGTCTTGCTGAAAGACCAGACCCTCTCAGTCTAGCTCCATAATAGGTCTTTTTGCTGCTAATGATCTACCAACTACACGGCCACTTTTAAAAAATGAAACAGGTAAGTACTGGCATGGAATGATAACCAAGAGGTACTGTTAAATTTTTGAGTTGAAGAAAGTAGAGTTTAATTTCATTTTAAATGGCAATATGTTAGTCTGCCCATAGAAAACAATCTGAAAGATTATGACAAACCATTAATTCAGTGGTTGACTTTCTACTTTGTACATTCCTATAAATGGTTGTTTTTATAGTGAGCATGTGCTAACTATGTAATCAGAGAAAAACAGTTCCCTGCTAAAGGATAAAGTCCAAATTTTTGCCTGTTAACATGCACCTACACCATCAGACCCTAATTTATCTCCCTAACTTTACTTTCCACCAGTCTCTATGCTCTGCCTTCACCCATATATATTTTTACACCTCTGTGTCTTTGCTCTTTATACTCCCTTTATCTGGAATGCCCTGCTTCACCTTGTGCATTAGATATTATCCTTTCAGACTTAGCTGATGATCACTTCCTCAGTAAAACCTTGCATGATCTTTGGGAAATGGAGCATTCTTTCTTTAGGATTTCAAGCATTTGTCATGTTGTGTTGTAATTATTCACATTTCCTTTTCTGTACTGCATTCCGACCTTTTTGATTGCAGGGACTATCATTTGTTTGTCTTTATATCTGTCCCAGCTGCTGAGATAGTGCTTGTCACATCATAGGTATTCAACTCTTTGCTGAATGAATGAAGACATTAACAAATGAAAAGTCAAATAGCATAGCAGGATTTGAAGAATGCTTTCTAGATAGTGTAAGAAACATCACAAGGCAGTACATGATTAATTGCTGAATGAATCATACACCAGTAATTGCTGTAGAAATCAGAGGAGGCATCTTATACATTTTTGTATATCCTCCCGAGTACCAAGCAGGGTGACTTGCTCATAGTGGAAGCTCAGTCAATTCTGTGAATGAATAATCACTGCTCTTGAATGAGGTGATGATGGGCAATAGAAGAACAAGCCATGTTTAAGATGTATGTGTAGTTTCTTAAGCATCTATTGCCAGCCTCCACTGATTTGAGGTAGTATGCATGTGGGGGGTGTTTTGGGAAGGACTAGGTTGGCAAATGCCTGGAGCTAGGGAGTACACAAGAAAAAGTGTAAAGTATTCATTTGGGGAGGATAGACTTTACACACACAACAGAAAACAGGCATGACAGTGTACAAAAAGGAACACAAAAGGTGGCCAACAAACGGTCAACAGGCAGTAAAAGCAATGGACAATGGAGAAATGGGAAGAAATCCTATTTCAGAGGAGTATTTGGAAAAGTTTAATATCTAAGAGCAGGTAGAGCCATTAATTCAACGATTATTTATCTAGCATCTACTATGTACCAGGAACTCTGCTAGGTACTAGGGGAATTATGCTGATAAATGGCATTAGATGATACAAGTCTGACAACAGCAGGTGTGGAAAGAAGGAAAGAGAGATAAAGTAACTGATCAGAGTCAAAGAAGTGTGGCTTCAAAGATCTTTAGAGCCTGATGACCTCAACAAGACAAAACAGTCAGATCTCAAGTCACCATCAAAATTAGGGTTGTTTCACTAAACTGGGGAGTGAAAAACATTAACATATCTTATTTCACCATTTATTTCATCTAGATGAATGGTCTCATTCCCTGACACCAAAAAGGATGGCAGGGGTGGGGAGGAAATGTCCGTGAAAGGAGATCCCCAACTCCCCCAGTGGCTATACAGCCTCTTTCTATGGTAGTTCTAATAAGACTCCATTTTAATTAAAGAGCTTATGACCAGCAAACAATCCAGAAAACCAATATTTCAGTCTTTTATTTTCATTGTGGGTAAACATGATCATCAAAAGGATTAGGGTATAGGGGCCGGGTGGGGTGGCTCACCCCTGTAATCCCAGTACTTTGGGAGGCCAAAGTGGGTGGATTGCTTGAGCTCAGGAGTTCAAGACCAGCCTGGGCAACAGAGTGACACCCCTGTCTCTACAAAAAATTAAAATTATCTGGCTATGGTGGGATGCACCTGTGGTCCCAGCTACTCAGGAGGCTGAGGTAGGAAGATGACTTGAACCCAGGAGGTGAAGGTTGCAGTGAGCCGATTGCACCACTGCACTCCAGCCTGGGTGACACAGCCAGACCCTGTCTCAAAAAAAAAAGTATTAGTGTATGGATTAACCACATATCTTCCAATTTCCATCATCAGCTACTTTGAAATTCTATTTCTTGGCCAGGTGTGGTGGCTCATGTCTGTAATTTCAGCACTTTGGGAGGCTGAGGCGGACAGATCACAAGGTCAGGAGATTGAGACCACCTTGGCCAATATGGTGAAACCCCATCTCTACTAAAAATACAAAAATTAGCTGGGCACAGTAGCACATGCCTGTAGTCTCAGCTACTAGGGAGGCTGAGGCAGGAGAATTGCTTGAACCTGGGAGGCAGAGGTTGCAGTGAGCCGAGATCATGACGCTACACTCCAGGCTGGGTGACAGAGTGAGACTCCATCTCAAAAAAAAAAAGGAAATTCTGTTTCTTCATTCTATGTTGTTAGGTTTGCCTTGCCAGTTACGTACTGCAGCAGGGTGGGAGTGGGGGACAGTTCATCTATTGCTATTTGCCATTTTCCACCTCCACTGTTTCTGTTCTGGCTAAAATGTTCTAGACATAGATCTTCATGATTGCTCTGAGATCTTTCTTAAGGAAGCCATTACTGATAACATTTAGTTCTTGGACTGAAGCGCAATTAAGGCCATTAGTTTCTTTGTGTGGTTCCTCTTTCACTGTCTCTCAGTTTTTTAGCTGATCTGTTATAACAATGAGACAGAGAAAGAAACAGCAGGTGCCACATAATAAAAAAGACCCTCGCCAATTAGGTGGTGATACCACTAAGGCTGTCTCCTTGCTCCTTCCCACAAAGCGATTCCACACCCTTTTTCTGAGACTTGGACTTAACAGAGTCGAAGGGACCTGGACTGTTAGAAAAGACACGACTCTCCACTTCATAGGGGATGAAACATGGAACAGTGTAATCAAGTTATATGAACTCGTCAAGTGAGTAGCACACCAAAATAAAGAACCATCCTGACTTCCAAAACAATCTTCTCTTCTACACCATGCTAACTCTTACTGCAGAGATAGCAAAGACATTTTATCCTAAATGGGCTTTGGCAACTAGCCTAAATACTAAATTTGAACTCAATTGAACATGGACCCAAACAATGGTCACCAAGTCCTAGAACGGGTTTTGTGAGCCCCTTGAGGTGTTTATTCAGTGTTATTTAGGAGAAATCTCTATTTCAGCCTATTCCTATGTGTTAATTATTGAAAAACAATAGACAATCACAAAAACAAGTTGACCTTTTTGTGTTCCTTGAGCCTGTTCACGAAGAGCCCTCGTGACTGGGCCTCATGCCAAACAACTCATTACAAAAGGACTGAGGGTCCCAGACTGTGCCGAAGCGTCACGAGACCTCTCCTCCTCTGTGCACGGACAAGTGGCTGACTCTGGAGCCCAGGCCGTTGCTTCCCTGTCTGGTGATGAATCCTCCATAGTCTGGTGAGTGTGAATATATATATTTCTTTTCCCTTATCCCCTTCCCATTGCAATTTGCTTATTATATCTGCATTGCCATTTATGTGGGATAAAATTTGTTTACCTTTAAAGGTATTGTGTGTGTGTCTTTTCTTCTCCCCTCACGCGTTTTCCACAAACAACACCTATGAACCTATTTTTTATGATTTTTATGAGTAAGTGAATTCCAAGTTGTATCTCAGAATTTATCTTTTAACCTCCTACTCATTCCCTCACCACCCTGGTGAACACAGTACCTGGCCAGCAGGAATGAATAAAGAAGACCATTTTATGTTCTTAATAACTTGCTTGGAAATGAACAGAGCACAATTTATCCAAAGCAAATATTTATATAGGCAGAGCCCTCAAAATTAAGGATTCATGTTTAGGAAGAATTTTTTAGAATTATCCAAATTAGCCACTTGTCTTTCTCAGAAATAAATCTGTTACTAATGCTTCCTCTACCAGCCAGCTGCAAAACCACACACTATTCTTTGAAAGAAGAACACAGAAAACCAACTTACTTCCTGGAGCATATAGGAGAGGGATCTAAAAATCCTGGTGATATGGAAGTGACTAGAACCTTTTTTTTTTTTTTTTTAGTAACAAAGCTAAAAAGGGGGGTGTATAACTTAGCTTGACTTGTAAAAATATTCATAGAAGTCATCTGTATACTACCACTTGTGTAATTATGGTAGAGTATTAGAGATTATTCACATCATCAAATACATCAAGTTAAATTATTAGATTATAGCACCACCTTCTTGTTCATAGTTTCTCAGTCTTCAGCCGGGCATGGTGGCTCACACCTGTAATGCCAGCACTTTAGGAGGCCAAGGTGGGTGGATCACTTGAGGTGAGGCATTCAAGACCAGCATGGCCAACACGGAGAAACCCCGTCTCTACTAAAAATACAAAAATTGGCTGGGCATGGTGGTGGGTGCCTGTAATCCCAGCTACTCAGGAGGCTGAGGCAGGAGAATCACTTGAACCCAGGAGGTGGAAGTTGCAGTAAGCCAAGATCACCGCACTGCACTCCAGCCTGGGTGATAGAGCAAGACTCCATCTCAAAAAAAAAAAAAAAAAAAAAAAAAAGTCTCTCAGTCTTCATACTGTGTTGCTTATATATCTGCTTCTAGGTTTTAAGATAAAATAAAAGTGCTGGCCTAGGAACTGGAGGCCAGTTTACCTTAGGGGCAAAGGCAATGGTGGTGAATATATCCAATAGCTTCACTTTCTATGGAGCAAGCTTGTAAAACCTTGAGCAAGGATGGTGGCAGCAGAGCTGTCTGCCTAAGCATCATGTAGAAAACTTTTTAATGGTTTCTTTGGACCCTAGTTGTAGTGTCGATTCTGATCCTCACTGTATTGGAAATCCGTGGTTTTGTTACATGATGTATTCCTAAAAATGTGTACACATGTGTTGAGTATGTGGAAGTTGAATATATTTATGTTACAAATGAGCAGTTCTGTTTCTGGAAAATGAAAATTTTCACCTCATCATTACATAGATTCTTTGATAACACAGTCCCAGTGTTTCATCCAAATGTTTTCATTTTCTTCCTTTACGTAAAACCAACCATCGTGGATATGAAAGGAACAACCAGTAAGGGCTTAAAATCTGCCACTTTTGACTCAGCACTCCTGATCAGCTCCATCCATATCGCAGTGTGCCACATTCATGAGACGCAGGCTTCTCATCAGCAATTTCAATTTTATGTTTTCTATTTATTTTTATATAAGAATACAATGCAACAAAATATTTATATATTGCACAAACAGTGATGTGCATACAAAGATGCTAACAACATTGGCTGGTAGTAGGCTTTACCATGTTACAATCTAAATGCTTGTTCATCAGAGGATGTACAAAATTCTAAATTTGGCATCCAAAAGGGGGCTTAGAGTTATTGAATATTTTTTAAAGTGTCACTTTAATCAAATTCAAGTTTGCCTATGATGGAGACTGTCTAAAGTAACAGTAAGGGAAAGCATACCAACATCAAAATTCTTGTTCTTATCTCACAAGCCCCTCTTTCTCCAAAATAAGTGACAAGGAGAGTAAAAGGACCACTGAAGGAACATTTGCAGAATGTTACTAAGTGCCAGGCCCTGGACAAGGTAATTAATTACTACAAACACTCTCACGATGGACATGGCCAATAGTGTATTTTATATCAAAACAAAAACAAAAACAAAAAAACTCAAGACTCTAGAAGCTGTTAACTTCAGTAAGAGTCCTTGTTTGCAGGACTGAGGAATGAGATTTTAATCTCATTTGAAAAGGACCCAATAAAACTATACTTAAATGGATCATTAATGTGGATTTTTTACATTTGTGTGGGATAGAGAATAATCTCATGGGAAACAAACATATTTCAAATATTTTTTAAACAAACAGTTCTGATTCTAATTTTACTGTATGTTTAGGCATCACTAAGGACCTCTGATTTGAAGGTAGATTTATGTCCCAGGGACTCTGAATTCATGACATATTTTAAGGCTCCACACTCTATGCAAAAATGGATTTACCAAGCATGGAGGTAATAAGTATGTAAAAAACAGATAACTACGGTGGTACTTCGGTATCCGTGGGGGATTGGTTCCAGGATCCCCCAATACCAAAATCCACAAATGCTCAAGTCCCATATATAAAATGGCATAATATTTGCATATAACCTATGCACATCTCCCTGTATGCTTTAAATCATCTCTAGATTTCTTATAATATCTAATACAATGCCTACACATCACTTCATTAACATGGATTCAACATAGTTCTTAGCATGCAGCAAATTCAAGTTTTGCTTTTTGAAACTTTATAGTTTTTTTTCAAATATTTTTGACCCAAGTTTGGTTGAATCCACAAATACAGAACCCATGGATTTGGAGGACTGACTGTATTTCTATTTTAGGTTTGCTTTTCCTCCTTAGATCCCTCAACAAAGAAAAAGTCAAAGGTCCTCCTCTCTGTCTTTATGACCAGAACTAAGACCTATAAGGAAATAGAGCACTAAGTGGGGTCCCTGGAATCCCCAGCTTCTGGTTTCCAACCACTTCTAGATGTTCTCTGGAAACATAATTGCATTGAAACCATATTGAGGTATAAATTCTCGAACTGAAAAGAAAACAAACAGAAACTTGGTAGTCTCATGGCTGGGAGATATGGAAGATGGAAAATTTTGGAAGACTAATAGTCAGGCACTGATGAATTTCTACATCTGGGCATTTCTTGAGGGAGAGAGGGCCTGGCTATTTGAAGATAGAAAACGTGGTGACCTAGAATGAGCAGGCCCAGTCTAGACTCACCTCTTCATTTAAGTAAGTGAATAGTCTCGGTTCCAGACTTCTGTGGAATCTCAGATTTGCCTTCTGTATAAGAGGAGTTAGTACTAATCCCTCTCTAGTCTTTTTCAGTTTGTTGTGTGTGACCAGCCCTAGCACTTAAATACCTTGCTGAATATACAGAAAAATAGAATAATTATTTTAAAATTAGGTCACTTATCTTCTTACTTGAATACTACAAGTCTTATAACCTCTTCTAGAAATGACACTGAACTAGCAAATACATAAAGACTAATATAAGTGCATTTCAGTAAAATCACTGGTAAAGTACATTTATGATCAATCTTTTTAGGCTTTTGATATGGCAAATTAGAGGTAAGTATTTCTGATTAAGTCTTCATCCTTTTGGCAAACAAGTATATTATTTGGTATACTTGGCGATGGTGAATAAAACTCTTAGTTTTTCACTTCTTCGTGCCTTAATAAAGTCTTCAAGGCAAGCCCAAACCAGCAGGCCTGCAATAGTATCAGCAATGAGAATGGATCTTAAAGTCAACAGTCATGCCACAAAACTCAACAGGAAGACATCACGAACAGGCTGAAAACTGTGAGTCTTAAAGTCAGTCCTGAAGTAGGCAGGTTTTAGGAGATGGAATCAGCGTCCTCTGGGTGGAACAGGTGGAGGGGGATGGAAGGTCTCCCTAGACGGAGGCCTGAAATGAAAGATAAAGCAACTCTATTTAAAAACTAATTTGATTAAATAGTTCTTATGCATGCACAATTTGTTGTAAACTTGGTATACCATGCGAAGGATACATTCCTCAATTAATGAGACAGGACACACATGAATGTTTGAGTGACTCACATGCTAGCTGTGGCTCCCAATCCTGGCGGCACAATAGAAACACCAGTGGAGCTTTTAAAAACACCAGTGCCAAGGATCCATCCCAGATCCATTGCATTCTAAGCTCTAGAGGCAAAGCTTTTGAAGCTTTTGAATAGCTTCCCCCCCAACCAGTTGTACTCACCATCCCTTTCATCGCCTGATGCTTTGTCATACTGGGGCCTTGCTAACACTGGAGAGACTGCCCCTCCCAAGATAAGCTAATTCCTAGAAATAGTAAACAAACGGCCTGCCTTCAAGCACCAAACATGCCTTTCATATGCAAACCAACCAGTCCAGACCCATGCCCCAACCACCTTCCCTATGGGGCTTTCACATTCCATTTTATAGGGCCACCATTCACTTGCCTTTATCATCCTAGGGCCAGGTACCAGACAAGTAGGGTCAGCCCGTATGCCTCAGAGCCAGTGAAATCATTCAAACTAGCCAATTCTAAATCTTACCCAGCCTCACCTGTTCCAGCCTATGGAAACCACAGTAAAAGCTCTTGTCCACTTTTTCCCATGCTCCTCTGCCTCCTGACTGGCCCTGATGCTTCCCCCATGTAGCCCCCTGTAGGGTGATGTATCTCCTCTTTTGGGATCTGTGAGTATAACAAACTATCTTTTCAATGGCAGTTGTCTTCTGATCTGTTGACTTTGCCATACCTAAATAATAACAAAACCTAGATTTTACAACACCAGCAATTCTAATAGTCACACGGGAGACACACTGTAGTAGGAAGATCTGTTGAGACAGGAACTGGAATTCTCAAAGCCTGCTTCTCATGACTGCTTCCTCATGGGATTACTATCATCCCAACTCTGCATCTGCCTTCCTAGAAACTTCCCTCCATGTTATTCTGTATGGTTTTGAACAGTCTTAAACAACATTCCAGGCAGACTACGGTGAGCCTATTTACAGACGGGTTCAAGGCTTACAGATGGCATTTCCACATGTGTGCTGTAAAACCAATATTTAATTCCCTTGGAAGCAAGTCAATAAGTCAAGAAAAAGAGCTTTGTTATGTGCTGTAATTGAACTGCGCTACCCTGGAGTTGCATACGTGATTGATTGAATCAATGGGTAAATATGTACTAAATGTCTCTTGAATGCAAGGTTTGTGTAGGTCAAGGAAATGACAACAGACTTGGGAAAAGAAGGGCTGTCTCAGGAGCAAGAGAGGAGACGCAGGAGCAGAACATAAGAAGCACAGACAGCCTTGAGAGATCCTGCCCTAGTCCAGGACTAGATGGCTTTGTGTGGTTTGTCACTGAGTGACTGAGCTTTATCACATGAAAACAAAAGGACAGTCTCCTTCATTCTCTTCAGCCTGCCCTGTAAGCTTGGGCTTATAGGAGAAAACCAAAGGACAATCAGGTGATACCACTTTTACCTGAGCAAATTTAGCCTGCCCACCTCTCTGCTGTCTCTCTTTCATTCTTTCAACAAACATTAATTTACTTTATATCTATACCTGGGTATGGGATACAACATCAAGTAAAGTGATCATGGATTAGGTCCTCAAGATGATGCAAGTGTGTGGATGAGATGGACAATAGGCAAAAATCTGTAAATTCTATGGAGTGTTTTGATAGGGGAGGTTCAGAACCTATAGGAACATATACAGACATTTATGCACACATCTCTGTGTGTGCAAGTTCAATGCCTGTGAAACTGTTTTCTCATCTGCCAGATGGAGGTACAGATCCCTATGTTGGAGTGCCATGTGAGGCTTGGAGATGACAGTAGGAAAGTAGGTAGAAGTTTCTGGCTTGGAGTAGGCACTCAACAAGTAAAGCTAATACTATAATGATGATGATTAAAGATCTGTTCTGAAATCTTTACCTGTTCCCCAGGTATGCCTGATGAGCCTTACATTTTATCTTCCAACACAAAGACAGCCATGATTTCCTCCCAGCCCCTCTTCTTCTTTCTGCAGCCACTCTTTGCAGTTGGGGTGGGCCTATGGATATATCCTCTTTAGATTTCATTCTGAGGAACAACTCCAGCTAAAGATTGGAAGCTACATCTCAAGGAAACTTATTTATAATTACAGACCTATAATTACAGTTTTGTTTGTTTGTTTGTTTTTGAGACACGATCTCATTCTGTCATCTCGGCTGGAGTGCAAATAATGGCATGATCACAGCTCACTGCAGCCTCAACCTCCCAGGCTCAAGCAATCCGCCCACATCAGCCTCTCGAGTAGCGGGACTACAGGTACACACCACCATATCTGGCTAATTTTTGTGGGGTTTTTTTTGTAGTGATGGGGTTTTGCCATGTTTCCCAGGCTGGTCTCAAACTCCTGAGCTCAAGGGAGCCAACTACCTTGGCCTCTCAAAGTGCTGGGATTACAGGCATGAGCCACTGTGCCTGGCCAGGAGTGTGAAGTTTCTTTCTCCCATCTATAACCCACCTGCATGGTGGTAGATAATTTGATAGCTAATTTTTTAAGAGCTTGGGAAGTCCGACCCAAACAGTACCAATCTATCCTTCCATCCATTCACTTAACACAGTGAATATCTTTTTTTTTCTTTTTTATTTTTTTAAAAATAAAAAAGACGGGGTTTCACCATGTTGGTCAGGCTGGTCTTGAACTCCTGACCTCAGGTGATCCGCCTGCCTCGGCCTCCCAGAGTGCTGGGATTACAGGCGTCAGCCACCGCGCCCGGCCACACAGTGAATATCTTTTAAGTTCCTAGTATATGCCAGTTACTTTGCCAAGCACTAGGGATAGGAGAAAAAAAATTAAAAATCAAAAACAGTTTCTCACAGGTTCACTAAGGAGACATATCTACACAAGGGTTGCAACAGGGAGTGTATTACTAGAGTATAGAATATAATAGGAGTGCTTGTGAAACCAAAAGAAGAAGATTCACTCTGCATAGAAACATTAGGGAGAGCTTCACAGAGGAGGTGATGTTTGAACTGAGTCCTAAAAGATGTATAGGTATTTTCTAAGCAGAGAGTAGAAGGGAGTAAGAAGACAGCATTCCAGGCAAAAGGAACAGATTGGGCAAAGAAACAGTACAAAGTGGCACAGCTCACTGGGAATGCTGAGTGGTGGAGGATCGGTGAATACAGGAGAGGGGTAGGACTCGAGCTAGGCAGAGCCAAAGAATGCTGAAATACACAGAATTAAATGTGAAGGCTTTTATGCCAGGCAAAGGCATCATCAGCTATTCCTGTCCTAGAAAGGGCACTCTGGCTGCCGTGTGGAGGAGGGAGTGACTGGAGGCAGGGAGGTAAGTGTGGGCCTTCAAGAATGAACTTAGGCACTGGCAGATGGAAAGGAGCATGGATCTGACAGCTGCAAGAGCACAGAATGGACAGAGCCTGGAGACACGCTGGATATGAGAGCGACGAGAGAGGCAGGGCTCGAAGATGACTCCCAGGTTTGGGGCTTGGGGAAGGGAGAGAATGGTGCCATTATCTCAGGCTGGGAACTCACGAGAAGGCAGTTTGGGGTAGAGAATGGTAGGTGGGCTAATGAGTTCAGTTTTGCACAGGCTATGTTTGAGATACCGGTGAGGTCCCTGAATGAAGATTCCCATCAACTGTAGGAAAGAGAAGGCTGAGATGGAGATGGAGACTTGGGGTCTTTGTCTACCAGTGGCAATCCAGGCTCTGGGACAGCATGTAGAGTGAGCAGAGGCATGGACCAGAACTGGGATGGAGACACAAGTGAGGTGGAGGCTGTACCACCAGTGCTGTTTGGTTGGGACCAGAGGTGAGCAGGGAGGTTACAGCACAGGTAGAGAAGAGATGCTGATTCCCAGATCTGACAATGGAGTCTAGGACACCAAGGTCAGCCTTCACTCCTGTCTGTAAGCAGGGCAAGCACTGAAGCCATTCCGGAGACAGGCTCGTTTTATTATCTGCTCAAATATCCCCTTGTTTTATTGTCAAAATTGCATACACGTGTACAAAATAATTGCATACTCACAAATCTTTTTTCACACCAAAAATGCACCCAAACTCCAACTTCTATCAATTAAAAATTGCTTTGTGAACATTGTTTCTTTAGCAAAAATCATTTTCCTCCTTTTCTCTCCCCATCTCTATCACAACATGCTTCCAGACTTCCCAAATAATTCAACCACCATCTCTTTTTACACATTCACATGCTTCCTACTTTCTATCCTAATTTTTGGAACCTGTTTCCCTGGTTGTCGTTTTTTTTTCTCTTCTGTTAACAAAATCCCACAGAATCTTTGTAGCTAAAGTTTCAAGCTTGACAACCCTTTTATCTTAATACAATTAGACAACTGCCTCCAAATTCCTCAACCTTCAGGAATAAAAGGCCTTGGATCTTGAACCTCCTCCCCTAATACTTAGACTTTCATGGACAGGTATAAAAGAATGCCTATGAGATGAAATCTGGGAGTCAGGAGTACTCAGGTTTGCCACACAGAGAAAGTCTCAGCCCAATCTCAAGCTCCAGTTTCTACATCTGCAAAATGGGATAACACTAAATACCTAACCTCTTAGGGTTGTAGAGAGAATTAAACAGGATAATACATTTAGTGTGTTTAACAGAATACCTGCCACATAGTAAGTCTCAATAAATAACGGCATTTATCACCATCACTGCTCTTGGTAACCCCTCCAATAACCAACTATGCAATAATTTTCAAGCAACAGGGCATAATGCAAATTCAGGGATTGGGACTAGATTACTGCTAAGCTTCCTTCCAGGACTAATATTCTAATCCATGCCCTCCAGTCTACACCAGGGAAGCATGCCTGGTGGGTGTGACACAGCTTGGAGCTGCCTGATGTTTGAGTAGCAAGTGCCAACACACAAATGTTGCTGGGAGGACATGGGAAGGTGATAAATAGCAAAGAGAGAAAGATCCTTAGAACGGATCCAGCCTCTCTTTCCAGAAAACCAGAAGAAAGACCTCCCTGTTGCACTTTCTCAACAAATTCCACTGATGAGCTTCCTCTAAAAGTTTCAAAATGCAAAAACACAAAACAAAACGCTGGTTGAAGAAAAGCTTCCTTCTTCCTTATGCCCCATCAACACATGCACAGTTTATTTTAAACATCAAAGAATTAACTCCTAAGACAAGCCTTGGCTTTTATTCCCAAGGGCTCCTTTCTGCATCTGTGGACACACAAGCCAGCTGTGACCACTTTTTCTGTTATTCCACATGACCAAACCATAAAAAGGTTCCTACCAGAGGCCCAAGTATCATATAAACAAAGGCATACATCAGAGTCTAGTAAATTAGTCGAACTCTTTAGTCTAATGTTTATCTCCAAATTTCTAGATATTAACTCCTCTCCTACATTAAAAAAAAAACACATATTGCTGAGCTCTTACTACAGGCTAAGAACTCAATGCTTATGACTCTGCAGACCGTTCTGTTAGACAAGGAAATTGAGACCGAGCATGGTGACTCACGTCTGTAATCCCAGCATGTTGGGAGGCTGAGGCAGGAGGATCACTTGAGGTCAGGAGTTCAAGATCAGCCTGGCCAACATGGCAAAACTCCATCTCTACTAAAAATACAAAAATTAGCTGGACATGGTGGAAGTTACCTGTAATCCCAGCTACTCGGGAGGCTGAGGCAGGAGAATCACTTGAACTGGGAGGCGGAGGTTGCAGTGAGCTGAGAGCGTGCCACTGCACTCCAGACTGGGTAACAGAGATACATGAATTCGAGTTTGCAAGTAGCTGCTAGTGACTTGACCCCAGGTAGGGGGGCCCTAGAGTGAGGCTTCCCACCACCATATGATGTTGCCTGTCACCTGCATTTTCATTTCCAATCCTTCATATTTCCTGTTCCCCAAAAGACACTGTCCCCACAGTCCAGCCAAGGGAATTCGTTATTGGAGAGTTGAATTCTAGCCAAACTGATAAAAACTATTTTAAAAGTTGACATTTGTCAATGTATTTCATTTATGAAACATTGCATTTGCTATTTAAAGTATTTGCAACTGAATAATCCATCACTTAAATTAATAAAGGGTCCACATTGAAATGTGCCCAAAGCAGGCATTTCAGTTAGCTCTGTGCTAATTTTTTTTTTTTGAGACAAAGTCTTCCTCTGTCCCCCAGGGCTGGAATGCAGTGGTGCGATCTCAGCTCACTGTAATCTCTGCCTCCTGGGTTCAAGTGATCCTCCCGCCTCAGCCTCCCACGTAGCTGGGAATACAGGTGGGTGCCATCATGCCCAGTTAATTTTTCAAATTTTTAGTAGAGATGGGGTTTCACCATGTTAGCCAGGATGGTCTCGATTTCCAGACCTTATGATCTGCCCTCCTCATCCTCTCAAAGTGTTTGGATTACAGGCGTGAGCTACCATGCCCTGCTCTGTGCTTATTCTTAAGTGATTTTAGGTGTCCCCAGGTCCTATTCTTCCCCAGGATTCAGAGATAAGGGAAAAATTTCATATCAGCTTTGATGTTACCTCTGTGAGGCAGCTCTTGGAGGCACTCTGGGGGGTCTCTCGAGGGACATGGTGGGTGTCCCATCCACTTGTGGGGGTGCTGGACTGCGGCTTCTGGTAACCTCAGGGACTTCATTATCCTACAGCAAACAAGATGAGAAAGAACAGCAAAAACTGCATTCAGCAATCAGCAGAGCTGGACAACCATATCCCAAAAGCCCTTCGGCCCTCTTTAGGCTGGGGCTGAAGGTTGTTTGCAAACTGATAATCAACCGGGTCATACCTGGCAGCGCTCCATTTCCTTCTGGAGTCACTGAGGAACACAATCTGGTCCCAATTATCATTAACTGCCTGGACTCTAATTACTTGCTACTCAAAGTGTGCTCTGTGGCTGGTCAGCATCAGCCTCAGCTGGAAGCTTATTAATAATGTCCACCCGAGGACCCTTCTCAGAAGGCTTCGGGGCTGGCAGTGACCCATGTGGCCCCTCCTGCTTGTCCCAGCCACTGGTCGCTAGATCAGACTAGACACGTGTCCCACATTGGGCCAACATGGAATAGGACCTCAACCTAAAGCAGCAACTTACTCCCTGCTCAGAGGCCTTGTGGCCTCAGGGGACTGTGGAGAAGCAAAAGGTGGAAGTGTGAGGGGAAAGAAAGCAGATGTGCGCAGAGAAGCAGACATCAAAGAGCCTTTGGGCCCGGGACACATGGAACAGTGACCCTGGCTCCCTCTGGCAGGCCCTGCAGCTCCTAATCCAGACTTGGAGTGCAGCCCCCGCCCCTGGGTCCCCTGAGACTCACCCTGCTCCTTCCCACAGATGCCCCTTTTGGTTTCACTAGTAAGAGTGAATTTCTAGCTGTCTATTTTCTTCCTTCCATTCTTTCCTTCTTTTCTACTTATTGAAGTGAAGTTAACATAAACGTAACCATTTTCAAGTGGACAATTCAGTGGCATTCAGTGTATTCACAATGCTGTGCAACCTCTACCTAGTCTTAAAACATTTTCATCACCCCCCCCAAAAAAACCCTGTGTGATAGTGAATACTGTCAATTTGATTGGATAGAAGGATGCAAAGTATTGATCCTGAGTGTGTCTGTGAGGGTATTGGCAAAGGAGATTAACATTTGAGTCAGTGGGCTGGGGAAAACAGACCCACCTTAATCTGGTGGGCGCCATCTAATCAGCTTCCAGTAAATATAAAACAGGCAGAAAAATGTGAAAAGGACAGACTGGCTTAGCCTCCCAGCCTACATCTTTCTCTTGTGCTGGATGCTTCCTGCCTTCGAACATCAGATTCCAAGTTCTTCAGTTTTGGGGACTTGGGCTGGCTTCCTTGCTCCTCAGCTTGCAGATGGCCTATTGTGGGACTCTGTCATCGTGTGAGTTAGTACTACTTAATAAACTCCATATATATATACTATTAGTTCTGTCCCTCTGGAGAACCCTGACTAATACACCTTGTCCCCATTAAGCAGTTTTTTTCCCATTTCTCCTCCCTCTATCCCCTGGCAACCACCAATCTGCAAACTGTCTCTGTGGATTTGCCCACTCTGGCATTTCATATAAATGGAATCCTATAATATATGACCTTTTGGGTCTGGCTCCTTTCACCTGAGTTTCTGTCTCTTGTGATGAAACAACCCCTAGGACAAGATAGGTAGGGTGGGGTCCCAGTTCTCACCTCGTTGTCTCCCTCCATCCCACTGCTCACGCTGAGGAGGCTCCGGGTGCTGGAGCGGTTACTCACGCTGCCTAAGGGGTAGAAACAAAATCAGACGGATTGAGGATTCTTTCAGGCTAAAATAGAGAACTCTAGCACTTACTTAGTTTTATTGACATAAATAATACATAAGCCGTAAGTATGGGATTCTTCAAACTTTGGACATCCTACGCTTTTTTTTTTTTTTAGAGACAAGGTTTTGCTGGAGTGCAGTGGCACAATCACAGCTCACTGTAGCCTCAAACTCCTGAATACAAACAATCCTCTGCCTTACCCCCTAAGTAGGTGGAACTACAAGTGTGTGCCAACAGGCTCAGCCAATTTTTTTTTTTGGTAGCAACAGGGTCTCACTCTGTTTTGTAGGCTGGTCTTCTGCCCTTGGACCCAAGTGATCCTCCTGCCTCAGCCTCCTAAAGTGCTAGAATTACAAGTGTAAGCCACTGTGTCCAGCCTTATGCCATTTTATTAGAGTTCCGTTTCTTTCAGCATAAAACAAAATTATTCACTTTTTGATGACTAACTTTGGCATTACTGCTACCATTGACTGAGGGCTTTGAAAATGTGATTGCCACTTAACCCCTATGAAAATCCTTTTTGATATTGGTGCTCCAGTTTGACGGGCAAGACAGCAAAGGTGCTGATTCTCAGCTCTTCAGTGGTATTTCCAAAATCTGCAAACTAACTTTGTTGCTGCAGTTTTTTACTTAGCAATTCTAGCAAACAGGTATGTATCACCCATGCAGACACACCTTGTAATAAGGGGCCAGACCCTTTGACAAAATAAAATGCAAAGTACACACTCAAAAGTATAATTTTTTTTTTCCAAGACAGAGTCTTGCTCTATTGCCCAGGCTGCAGTGCAGTGGCACGATCTTGGCTCACTGCAACCTCTGCCTCCTGGGTTCAAGGATTCTCCTGCCTCAGCCACCCAAGTAGCTGGGACTACAGGCATGTGACATCATGCCTGGCTAATATTTGTATTTTTAGTAGAGATGGGGTTTCACCATGTTGGCCAGGCTGGTCTCAAAACTCCTGACATCTTGATCTGTCCACCTCAGCCTCCCAAAGAGCTGAGATTACAAGTGTGAGCCACCATGCCCGGCCCTCAAAAGTATAATTTATATTCATGGTCAGAATTGTGACTGTGTGAGTTTAGGCACTCGAGGCTTTTCAGTTGGGAATTTATCACCTGTACCATTAGAATAGCACCATCCAATCAAACTTTCAGGAGATCTTGTATTGTGTGTTATCCAATAGGGTAGCAAGTAGGAAACATGGCTAGTGCAACCAAGGAAATTAATTTTAAATTTTATCTAGTCATAATTAACTTAAAAATTTAAATAGCCCCATGTAGCCAGTGGCTACCATACTGGACAGCACAGCATTAGGATAAGCACATGGTGATCTAGCAGTGAAGAAGAGTAAGAGTTAACCAACTAAAACAAGGAGATTTTAACTTTAATTTTCCAATATTCTCACTAACAACATAGTCAAGATCTTAGGTTTGCTGAATTTCCACTTCAGATAGCTCCTAGCCACATAACTTTATAGGTAGTAGTTTTGGCTGCATTCTGGTATCAACTTTGACCTAATTAATTTAGATGTTAGTTTGAATAGAGCAGGTTAAGATTATAATTTTGAATTATTTCTTGGGGACAGATTTTTAAGTTTAAGATACTACATCAAAATGTTTCTATAATCCAGAGGATGCAGAATTTGTTTATTAACGAACATGTGATCCTGTCCCTTTCTACTCAGTTACCCATACACAACACTGTTCAAAGACCAAGCTGTCTTTTTCTCCCTACTCTTCCCAGCCCACTCCTGTCCACGAGTCTAAAACCTCCTCAGTCTCCAAGGCTCAGGACAAATGTTATCAAAACCTTTCCACATTCCCCCAACTAAAAGTAGCCCCTTGAGCCCAGAGGCCCCCATCCTTCTGTGGCTAAGCCTCCCCATGCCATTCCTCAGTGTTCATCACATTCCCTTACGATGAGCCATCATCTTTTTGAAGGTTATCTGCTAGCAAGAAGTAATAAAGCTGCCACAGGCACCGGCTCCATGACTCCAGAAACTCATATCCATCAGTTCTCACTGTCCCTTCTGTTGGCATTCTTAAATCTTCAACCCCAATGTTTGGCTCTGAATCTTGGCCCTGGCCCTCCCCCTCTCCAGGCTGATGACTTGTTTGCCCAAATCCCCTCTGCACACTTGGCAAGAGACTCTGGCCCCAGCTCCCATCATCTTCACACTTGCCAGGGGGAAGGAGGGCAGTGCCCTCCCCTTGGTAGGCTTCTATCATCAGGGGAGAAGTATCGGACAAGCATCTAATACCATGCTACTTTTGTACTTTCTCTCCTCTGTTACAGGTCTCCTAAAGACAGGCTCTAGTTCTTTTTCATCTCTGGGTCTCTAGTATGCAGTCTAGCTCAGTATATACAGAGCTGTCCTCACTATTTGGTGGAACAATGAGTGAGAGAAAAAAATGAAGTATAATATGATTCTTAAGAAACTTAGTTACACTTGAAACTATTGTCTGTTTTAAAAAAGAAAGAGAAAAAAGAAACTTGGGCCAGACAACCTAGGAGGTCAACCTTTCTGTTATGAAACTTTTGTTTGCTTAAACATAACATTAGTATCTGGGGCTTGAATTTTTAGTTATAACCAGATTTAACTTGCAACTGTTTTTCTGTGGTTTCCAAGAGATGACAGCTGCACCATAATAAAAACAGTGCTGTTTTTAGGGTGTGATTCATGGGGTTAAGGGGCAGTTGGTGGATAAGCTGGGCCATCCTCACTCTCCCTCCCTGCCATGGGAACTATTTCTATTTGGAAGGCAAGTACACCCCCACAGTTGAAAGCATAGGAAGATATGGATATGAATCCCAGACCCCCTGCTTACTTGCCAAGAGACTTGGGGCAAGTTGCCTACCCTCTCTGCTTCATTTTCTTATCTAGAAATTCACAGCACTGTTGTATAAAATGAACCCGAAAATATGGTGACATGCTTAGCACAGGGCATGCAAGAGTAAGCATCTGATTAACGGAAGCAGCTCTCATTACCACCATCCATTTCAAGATGGTAGATTAACCACTAGTGACCCACAGTCAACACCCCTGCCCAGGATCTTGCCCCCTGCCACACTCTAGCTTAGCCACATGACCCGCTTTGGCCAACATGGCATTAGCAAGCGTGTTGCAAGCCAAAGCTTGCTAAGCACTAGCACACTGGGGCTTTTCCCTTTGCACTATTCCCTCTCCAGATCTTGCTGCCATATAAAAAGTTCAGGCTATGAATTAAAGGCCACGTGTAGAGAGGCCCTGGAGGATGAGAGGCTTCCTTGGATGTTTCAGCCCGAGCAGAGCTTACAGCTGAACGCCGACTCATGAGTGACCCCAGCCGATGCCACAGAGGACAGATGAACCACCGTCCCCACAGCGTCCTGTCCAAGTTGTAGGATCAGGCATAAATAAAGGGTTGTTTTAAGCCACTACATTTTGGCATGGTTCATTGCATGGTAATAGATAGTGGAAACTGTATAACAGGGACTGGGTATAGACTATAGCCACAAAGTAGAGTAAAATCCATTGGTCTGTCATTTAGTAACATTTTCTAACCAGAGGATCTAGCCATTCCTGGGCACTAAACCACTACGCAAGGGGGAAAGTAGTTTATTCTTCTCATCTTCTCTTCACCCCAGGCTAGCCCCCTAAAAACATATGCATTTGTCTTGTAAAATTTCCAGCTGTCACTCTCCTCTCCCATCCTGGGATGCATTGTCCTCACCCTGAGAGGGTTCTACCACTTCCCCTCTCCTCTTCCACAGGTCTGAGAGATAGAGACAGCCACCTGTCCCTTGCTCCTTCTGCCACCTGTGATTCCTGAGACTATCTCTCCCATTCCTGAATGTGTCAGAATTCTCAAATTGCCCCCACTGGGCTTTGCATACAAATGATCACCCCCATTATGTAAGGGGAAGTTTTCTCCTCTGTCCAGTCTAGACTTCCCAGGCAGTCATGTAATAGGCTGTGCGTCTGTTTTGACAGGTAATGATGGCAGAAACGTTCACCTGAAAGAGAGAGGAGCTAGGTTCTACTCACACCTTTCCTATTCACTGGCTACGTGACCTTGGACAAAATTCTCTCCCTCTCTGGGTCACAAATACCCCTTCTATATAGGATGGAGGAAAACTAGTTCAGAGGTTCTTGACCTAAGTCTGTGATAGGCAAAATTGTGTGTGTGTCACAGACCTGTGCATCTGTCTGAGAGACAGAGCCAAATTATATATCAGATTCTCAAGTGGCTTTGTGTTGCAGAAAAGATTAAGAACCCCTGGCTTAGATAACCTTCCTGCTCCAACATGCATTATGGGGTTCTCTGTCCAACATTTAAGGAGATATGAGTCCTGAAATTCAGCTACTCTCTGGCTCTAGTATTGCTTTCCTAGTTGTTTTCTTAGCACTGAAATGTATGAAAGAAGAGAAACTCAATCTAGGTGGCTTGTGAAGCCAGTGTGTCTAGAGTCAGCTAACACTGCCCTGGATACAGGAACAAAGCCCTCAGCTCCCGCCTGTGCATCAGCCTCTATTGTCTGTGCAATCAGACAACTATTGAAGCTTGCCAGCCAAAAGGAAGGCATTTCCTAATTAGATCGTCAACCTGCCAGTAAAGTTAGAATGTTCAAATTTGAGTCCATTATTTTCTTTTTTTCTTTTTTTTATTTTACTTGAGTCCACTATTTTCTGATATGTCTGACTCTGTGCCTTTTCCTTTGCTTTATCACAGTTGGGGAAGCAGCAAAGAATCGTGGCTGAGTCTTGGCTCTGCATCCAGACTGAGTTCAAATCCTGGCTATTCCACACTACCTCTTCAACCTAGAACAGAGCACTGAGCCTCTTGCTTCCTCCTCAGGAAACAGAGATGATAGTCCCTAGTTCATAGAGCTTTGGTGAGAATTAAATTAGATAATCTATGAAGAGCCTTAGAATATAGTAAATGCTCGATAAATGTTAACTATTAGTATTAAGTTTTGATATTTAGGAAAGGGCTAGAGTAATAATTATGCAACTGGGCTTCGTGGGATACAAAGCAAACCTCATAGGCAAACAGTAACTCTGCCCCAACTTTTACACTTCTCAAACCCAAACCAGGCCCCACTGGAGATAGCCTGGGCTTTTAAGAGGATGTTTCCTAAGGCCCAAGGGCGCTGGCTAGAGCCCAGCTGAGAAGACCCCACCCCCGCATCCCTGGCCGGCCACTCACTTGCTGTGCTGGAGGTGCTGTCTGTTTTCCAGTCTCCTCGTCTCAGCTCCGTCCTGGGGGGAAAGACGCTTTTCCTGGGGCCACTCTCATAGACTCCAAATTCCACTTTAGCAGGCAAGTGCTGTGAGTGCCGAATTGGGACCGTGATCTCCAAGTCTGGAATTGGAGGAAAGAGGGATGAGCTTCAAGATACCAGACTGTCGCCTGCCAAGCTGCTGAGCAGCTTCCCTCTACCTGCCTCCCCAAGGGGAGGGGAAAAGGTGACAAGACGGGGAGGGGCCCTGGGTTGGTGGCCCCCTCCCCTTCAGCACTGAAACTGTACTGAATCCTATGTGGCTGTCACTGGGAGGCAGAAGAGAGGGACAGAAGAATGTGAGAAAGGGACAGAGAAGCGCTTTTGCATCGGAGAGCGGAGGGAACGAGCCGTGAGAGAAAGGTTTGGGCCCCCAGCCCAGCCACGGAGCAGCTGTGGAAGTCCAGCAAGTCAGTTATCTGCTCTGAATCACTCGCCTTATGTGAGGAGGGGTATGTCCATCCTCGATTGTAATTACAGGCTACCCTATGCACCAAGCACAGTACTGAGAGCTTTGGCGTTTTTCACTCATTTAATCCCCACAACACCCAAGAAGTAAATACTATTATCATCAATGCCAACAGCAACTAAGGTACAGAAAAGTGAAGTAGTATATCCTGTCAAACAGCTGGTAAGTGGCAGAGCTGGGATTTGAACCCAGGATCCGGAGACCAGGCTCTTAACCACTGCTCGTACAGCCTCTTGCTCTCTGCATAAAAGATGGTGGGTGGGTGGGTGTGGGGTAGGTGGCCCACATGGGCAGTAATGACCCAGAAAGCTAATGAAAGGAGGTTCTACAGGTCTTCGAAAGATTTTGTGACTTGCAAGGCCCATAGGTAAGACAGCTGATGCCTCTGCCGAGCAAAGCACTGACCTGCCCTCCTTACTGGCTTAGCCCTGCCCAGAGATTGTCTCTATTCCCCCCTACATTTCTAACGCTGGGTTCTAGGAGCAGAAAACAGCTCCCCTGATAAGGAAGAAAAAAGTCTGGGGGCACCAGCACCAACTTCCTCCTGAAGGCAAGATGTGTTCCTGCCCAAGGCTCCCCTGGCTGCCTGAGACCTTCCCAAGCCCAGGCGCAGGGTTTATGCAGTGGTAACTGTATAAACTTGGGTGGAAGAGGTGTTACCTTTGGGGACGTGTCCTTTTATCTTCTGGTACCACTTCCTCCTCCGCCTCTACCCTTGTAGGGGACAGGTGTGGCAGGAAGTTCAGAGAGTCCAGGGGCAGTGGTGGCTCCACCTGCCAAAGCCAGAAATCTGGCGGGGTGAACGGATAAACCGGAACAGGATGAAGGAGCAGCGAGAGGACAGGGCCACCAAGGTCCCCAGTGAACGTTCTGCACAGAGAATGTTCGGCGTGGATTGTTGGCTTGCATAGGCATGAGCCTTCCTCATCTGGAGACTCCAGCTCCAGGTTTAGTGTATGGTCCAAGTGTCCAACCAGCTTCCCAGGGTTTGTGTAATCCAGGTCTTTCCACATGCTGGGGCTCTCTCAGTTACAACCATGCCATGGAAGCACCCACCCCAGCTTGGAGCTACTTGGACAGAGGACAGTCAGGGGCACTTTCACATGGGTGCCACCCACAGCATCTTAAGAGACCAAATAAGTGACAGGCTTTTTTTCTTTTTTCTTTCAGCTTTGACCTAGCTTTTTAAAAATCTTATTTGTTTTTTGAGATGGAGTCTCACTCTATCGCCCAGATTGGAGTGTAGTGGTGCAATCTGGTGCAATCTCGGCTCACTGCAATCTCCGCCTCCCAGGTTCAAGCAATTCTCCTGCCTCAGCCTCCCAAGTAGCTGGGACTACAAGCGCATGCCACCACGCCTGGCTAATTTTTGTATTTTTAGTAGAGATGGGGTTTCACTATGTTGGCCAGGCTAGTCTTGAACTCTTGACTTCATGATCTGCCCACCGTGGCCTCCCAAAGTGCTGGGATTACAGGCATGAGCAACCACACCTGGCCTAAAAATCTTTTTTTTTTTAAGGGAGATTCCAGTCTGCTTAGTTAACTTCAAGGAGGCAATTTTTTAACCTCAACTAATTCTATAAAGAAGGAAAGTAAAATACACCGGAAAAAAAATAGAGGTGTCAAAAGTTCAGAAAATCAGGTAGAACCAGTCCAAATGTTCATAAAATCCTGATATTCTTTGAATAAAGGTACAGTGCTAGGGATAATTATCATGATTATATTGCATAGCGCTTTCCCAAAGTGAATTTATATGCACTATTATAGCTCCTTTGAACTTCATGACTTTTCCATTAAGTAGGTAGGTCAGGCATAACCCTGGTGAGGAAACTGAGGCACAGAGCAGCTAAAGGAATTGCCCTGGATCACAAAGTGATTCAGTGACAAAGCAGGAATCAGAACCCGAGTTTCCTGGGACCCGGTTGCCTCCTCCATGTCCTGCCCCACAGGACACACCCAGAACACAAATATTGATTATCTTCTCTGTGAGGCCCTAGCTCTCACCAGCCCTTCTCTAATTTCCTGTGCTATCAACAACGCTCTGTACCAGCCCAGTAAGAGCGAGCAACTCCCTCGGGTTGAAGAAAAACGGTCAAGTTATTAAGAACAGTCTTAATTTTCTTAATTCTCTTTGGCATTCTAACCCAAATTAAAGATGAATATTTTTTTCCTAGGGCAAATGAAGTTCTCAAATGAATAGTCAGTCCCTGTGTTTAGAATGGGTTACATTCTTAGAAAAGAGCCTTAAGCACAAACGTTATTCATCAACCCTAATTTTCCTACAGATCTGTGTTATCATGTGTCAATAATATGTCACATTTACTCAACTAGAAATGATGCCCTCTCTTTGGCAAATGCTGCCCTTGGACCTCCATATGCAGTACAGGGTCCAACTTCCAATTGCCTGAGGCTGTTTCTCATAGCATAACGATGGGTGCTCCTCCCTCAGCAGGCCTTCACCAACAACTGATGGGGGCTGGTGTATAAATGTCCCGGCTCTCTTGCCCCTCGGGTGGGTGTTCTCCACTGACTCCTCCCTGTCTCATTTCCCCATCCCCACCATAGTCCCTGGGATCACCTCCCACACCAGCTATTTGCTCTAAAATCCTTATCAGGGGAGAAAAGTTCTACAAATGGAAGTGGTAGTGGTGGCACAACACTGTGAATTACTTAATGCCACTGAATTGTATACTTTTTATTTTTCTGAGACAGGGTCTGGCACTATCACCCAGGCTGGAGTGCTGTGGTGCGATCTTGGCTCACTGCAATCTCTGCCTCCTGGTTCAAGCAATTCTCCTGCTTCAGCTCCTGAATAGTTGGGACTAGAGGTATGTGCCACCATACCCAACAAATTTTTGTATTTTTGGTAGAGACAAGGGTTTTGCCATATTGGCCAGGCTTGTCTCAAACTCTTGGCCTCAGCTGATCCTCCCACTTCAACCTCCCAATGGCCTCCCAAAGTGCTGGGATTACAGGTGTGAGCCACCACACCCGGCTTGAATTGTACACTTAAAAATGGTTCAAGGTTGGGCGCGGTGGTTCACGCCTGTAATCCCAGCACTTTGGGAGGCTGAGGCGGGCAGATCACAAGGTCAGGAGTTTGAGACCAGCCTGACCAACATGGTGAAACCCCATCTCTGCTAAAAGAATACAAAAATTACCCAGGCATGGTGGTGTGTGCTTGTAGTCCCAGCTACTCTGGAGGCTGAGGCAGGAGAATCGCTTGAACTGGGAGGCAGAGGTTGCAGTGAGCCATGATCATGCCCCTGCACTCCAGTCTCGGTGACAGAGTGAGACTCGGTCTCAAAAAAAAAACGTGGTTCAAATGGTCAATTTTATGTTATGTATATTTTATTACAATAAAAAACACAAACAAGGAGGCCCTTGGGGCTGATAGGCAGAACGTCCTCCCATGTAGATTGCTTGCTGTCCCTGGTCATTCTTCTTTGGTGTGAAATTATATACAGTTTAATCTCTCAATAGTTATGACATTGATTAAAGCTCCAATATAAAAAGTACAAATACTTAACACCCCTTTCCCCAAAATATCCTTGTCAGAGGGTCTGCTTCTTGGGGAGTAGGGGATGGAGGGTGGAGATGGGGCAAACTAAGCCATGCTCTTTTGGAAAAATGTAGCCATTGACCATTCTAATTTAGACTATAGCTACTGGTGGGTATAAAGCACTTGTTCAGAGCCTGATCAGCCTTGGGTGAAGCTTGCATAATGTTCTAGAACTTGTGATTCATTCTGGATGGCCCTGCCTGAGAGGACCCCAGCTGGTGTGTGGGCCTCTGTGTAATCATGAGCGTGGACACTTTTAGGGGTACTTTTATGTACTAGGCACTGTGCTAGGCAGTGGTTATACCCTAACTCATCCAATGTTCCTAATGAGGTGGGCACTTTCACTTTTACCATTTTGCAAAGGAGGACTGAGGCTCGGGGAGGTGAAATATCTTGCCCACAGTTCCCAGCTAATGAGGGGTGAGCAGTGAGCAGGAATTTGACCCCAACCTCGCTGGCCCCAGAGTCCATCCCCTCTACTCCTCTGCATGTGCGTCTGTCTTGCTTCAGTACCTCCAGTGGCACCAGGTGGAGCCTAGGTGAGTGATCGGGATGTGAAGAGACCCAGAAGGCTCAGGTCTCGAGCCCAGACTGCTAAGCACACGTGACTCCAACACTAGGACTCCTGGACCTTCAAACACTGGGTGCACCACCAAATCACAGGTTTCTTGATGCTGTTTATATTTAAAACCCTGAAATGTTTCATTTCATCAAGGCTTCTATCTTTAGGCTTATGGACTCTAGTTTTAAAAAGCACCTCAGCCCTTTTATCACTGAGACCCCTATTATCTGACCCTAGGATGACTGTGCACATCTTTAAACAGCTTATCTGCCTTCTCTCCTTACTCTTCCTCTCAACCAGCAGGACAGACAAGTGTGAACTCAGGTACCAGCAGCATAAATTTAAAATCTAGATGCCCAAGCAGAAGTCATAGGATGACCTCTCTGACCTTTCGCGATGGTTAAAACCTTGTAACCCCTCTTCTCCCAAAATCATTGACATTCACTAGGTTAGTACTACCTGTAAAACACAGTGTTAAGCATGGTGGAACAGACCCTAGTAGGAAAAGCCAGACCTGTGTGAATACAAAGATAACTGACTCATTAGGCTACCAGATGGTAAAGTTAGTATCTCATAGGTCTCTGTATTTGGCAGAGTGCCTGGTGCTTGTTAAGTGTGGAATGAATGAGTGGTGTCACGAAACAGTTTCCTGAAGCCAATCATTCCAACAAAGCCTTCTGGAGCTCCATCACCATACCATGCTGTACCCTGGGGACTCCACGGAGCACACAGCAGACACGTTTCTGTCCATGTGGAGTTTCTAGTAGAAGGGAGACGGGGTGTTGGACAATAACCACGAGAACAGAAACCAAAGATGGCTCCAGTCTGTGATATGTGAAAAGAGAGGACTCCAGGGAACAGAAAGTGAGTCGCGGAGGGCTCCTCTGGAGAGAATGGCAGAGAAGGCCTCTGATGAGGAGATGCAACACTGAACTCCGAAGGGTGGAAAACGTGGACTCCGAAGGGTGAAGATGTGGAGGAAGGTGGGAGAATGGCAAGTGCACAGGCCCTGAGGGAGAAATGCTCTCGGCTTGTTAGAGCAATAAAAAGGAGTCCTGGGACCGTAGCACAGAGTTTGGGGGAGAATGGAGGATGGGCTCAGGGGTCAGATCACATGGGCCTTGTAGGCTGTGAGCAGAAATATGATTTTTACCCTGAGTGGGACAGGAGCCCCTGGTAGGCTTTGATCGAGGGTGTGGCATTATCTGATTTTAAATACTTTTAAACATCATTGGCTACAATGGGTTAACTGTAGAAAGACAAGAGTGAACATGGGGAAATGACTGAGTGGCTGCTCCCCTAGTCTAGGCAAGGGATGGTGTGGCTTGGCTGCAGCAGTGACATGGGAAATGATCAGAAATGACCAGATTTAGGATGTGCTTTGGAAGCAGAACATCTCTGGACTGCCAATGGCTTGGATAAAGGAATGAGGTGATATCAACCAGAGACAGCAAAAGGGAAGTGCCAGATGAATGGAAGGGATGGTAGGTCCCACATATGCTTGAATGAGGAAGGAATACCATGGCCTAGAGTGGTCCAGGAAAGCATCACTGAGAAGGGGCTTCCAGGGCTGGGTCTTGCATCCCAGTAGTTTTCATACAGGTGAGAAGGAAGAGGCATGGCATGAGCAAGGGGCCCATGGCAGGAGAGAGGGTCCTGTTTGGAGATCAGATTGTTACCAGCCCAACCAAGTTCATGGGAAGTCAGGCTGTTGATGGCAGCTGGAGAGAGACTTTAGAAGTTGTGCACAAAGAGGGCTAGATTTTACTCGGTTCTTTGTGTAATAGGGCTCAAGATCTGAGTGCCTCCAAAAGTCTTCTCCTGAATGCTCTTCTTGCTATAAGGCTGGCCAGGGTTAATCACAGAGGCCCACCATGCCAGAGGCCCTCTGTGGGAAGGTGCACTGTGGGTAAATGCCAACTCCTTGCTCAGGGGTGGTGGTACCACATGGCTGGCACAGGAGGTAGGCTTAAGGGGAGCAGGGGTGCCCAGTCAATAGTGTATACCACTGGAATTTGTGGCCCTGCTATTGCACCATGGGAGCTCTGCTACACCTAGGGTCTGGGCTTCTGAAGCAGTGTATGGTGCAGATGCAGATGATGCCACTGCTTACCAGAATCAGAAAAAAACAGACACTGTGTGAACGGAATTTTCTCCTTTCTCTGCTTAGAAAACATACATCCTCCTAATGACCAAGAGGAGAGTCGGGTGCTTGCAGAGGAAGTATCACCATCCTCTTTAAGTGAAAAGGAGGAACGGATGCAGAGTTGAAGCCACTTACTCACTTCTGAGCACGTCTTGTGTACCAGGTACCAGATTGTTTACAGAATAAATAAGATAGAATCATTGTCTAAAAGGCCTTTACAGTCTAGCGGGGAACCCAGATCTGTAAACAGCACGATGAGTGCTGGGCAAGTGGTCTGCCCACTCAGGCCACAGCCAAAAGGAGAGTCGAGGACAACAGATGACAGCAATGTCCCACACAATGCAGTGCCCTGGTAAGTCACATACCTGTCTGCTTTCCAGATTTTTGCTTCTCTCTCTGCCTTCGGGTGATGCTGTCTCTTAGCCGTTTAAGATTTTCCTGGAAAAGAATTTGGTTTATTTTTTAAGTGTACAACGGAATGATATCCTCTGGACATGAGAGTTTCTTTCTGATTGTATGCTGTTTGCAGGGTATATCACATTGCAGTCACATTTACAACATGCAAATGAGACTCAGCACATTCAGTCAGCCTCCAGAGAAATCCAAGTACTCACAGAATCTGTGCCTGAAGAGAAGACAACCCTTCCACAAAAGTCTTTCCTCCCCCTGGTTCCCAGCTCTGTTCTACACGGCCCCTCTCCTGTATGGCTCTTAGCCGAGCTCACAAACACTCCACAGGTACTCCTGTCTCTGAGACTGTATTCTCACATCATTCCCCTGACCTTCAGGGATGCTGGTTCCTCTCCATGAGTCTGTTCCAGGCCTGGATCCAGTCTCACCTTCTCCCTGCAGCCTCCCGAGATGCTCCGGTCTTTAGTGACTGCCCATGCTAGCCATGCAGCACGTGGGCTACACTGTCTCACTATGTGCACACACTCTTGCGGTGAGTTCTCCAACATCAAGAGACCAGGTCTTGTACCTCTCTGTAATCCTGCCATCTGGTCCATTGTAATCACTCAATAAATGTTGAATAGATATGCGAGGGTCAAGATTGTTTCTCTTTCAGTCAATTAACAATAACCCTGAAGTTAAGTGCCTGAGCATTCTAGGGAAAATGCCCCAGGGAAGATGTCCAGACAATCTGGCTGGAGCAGAAGGTTCATGTGGGGGAGTCTCAGGAGGCCAAACTAGAAATGGGGGTTGGCCTGCAGCTGCAGGCTGAAGAGACTGAGCTTTGTCCAGGAGGCAGCAGGGAAACACTGAACGTTGTGATCTTGTCATGGCTTTAAGGTTCTAGTCAACTAGAGAAGAAAGAACAAAGGCCAGCTGACCTTCCTGGAGACTAGAGTGTGCCAGATGCAGGTGACGGACACTGACACGGGGAAGTGGCTGGGGGAATGGAGAGACAGGAGGAGATGCAGGAGGATGAAGGCCACAGAGCAGGACCCAGCAGGACACGCCACTCGCTGGGTGTGCGGAAGCATGCAGAAGGCCACAGAGACTCTGAGTCTCATCCGTGTCTCCAGGAGAAGATGGGCGATGAGCACGGAGAGGGTGTTGGGAAAGGGAAGCGGCCTCAAGGGGTGGTCTGTTGTCAGACGTGCAGCGAGCACAGCCTCATCCACGTTGACAGTGCCCAGCTTCACCTGCTCCTGGAGGGCGATAAGCTGCCGCTGGCCTGGGGCACCTCAGGAGGACACACCCAACTGGTGGCTGGAAGCGCGGGACTGCACAGAGAGGCAGCTGAAGGAAACCTTCAGTGTCCACCTGTGAGAGGGCGACGTAAAGGACACAGAGGAGTGGACAGAGGCAGAGGAAAAGGAAGATGAGGCCTCTGCCCATGAATGTCTCCATACCACCAGCCCTTGGATGGGGAATACTCAGGAAGTGCCCAGAGACTATCATTGTGAGCCCCCAGGGGCTGGGATTCTCTGCCAATTGAATATGGACCCCATATATTCAATATAACTCTTGTCTGCTATACCCAAGAGTTCTGGGCCAGTTCATGGGAAAGGAAGAGGTCTCTTGGACATAAACATAGAAAGCTAACGTTCATTACGTATTTACTATGTGCCAGGTGTGCTGCTTACAGTGGCTTACATCACCTAGTCCTCCCCCTTCACATTCCAGAGGTGGAAAAATAGAGGCACAGCAAGGTCAAGGTCATCCAGCCACAAGTGGCAGAACAAAGATGTAAATTCAGGCTGCCGGCTGCAGAGCTCTGGCTGTTCTTAATTACTGTGCCACGTGGTTACACAACTCAGCAAGGAGATAAAAAACATTGTTTAGCCAGGGCCAGCCTTTCCTCAGCAGTACTGCAGGCTCCCCAGGGCTCCTGAATGAAGAGCACCCATGATTCCTGCATTCAGCTCTCCAGGGTGCCCTCCCACCCTTCAGACCCCTACAGGGAGGGAGGCAGCTGGCAGAGTGGGTGCCCCTGTCATAAGGAGCACTAAGAAGGCAGAAAGTGTAGTGAAAGGAGCACAGGCTCTGGGGTGAGAAAGGGGGAGATTTGAACCTTGTTTGCCTCTTCGCCTCTCTGAGACTCAGTTTTCTGTAGAACAGGAGGAATAATACTTATTTCACATCTGCCTGTGAGGAGTGAAAGAGACCAGTTCTATTCAACGCTGAGCACAATGCCTAACGTAGCGCTATCAAAGCTCAGCCAATGCTGCCTGATGACACCCTTCCCCACCCTTCACCACTAACCTCCCAGAAGGCGGCCTCCCATCTCAGCCTTGGAGGGATGCTGTTTACTCTCCACCTGGAGAGCTGGTATGTCAGCTAGTGTAAGAACAGAGGTTAGAACACACACCACCAGGGTCTGCAGCCACACCACCCTGAACGTGCCCAATCCTGTCTGATCTCTGAGGGTAAGCAGGGTCGGGCCTGGCTAGTACATTGAAGGAAGCAGCCTGGGGAGGTGCAGAGAAAAGGCAACAGTTCCAGCCCTAACTTGGCTCCGTATTAGGAAAGTCATCTTGGACGTGTCTCCTGACCCCCTGAGCCCCAATTCCTCCTTTTTAATACAAAGGTACTGATGCACTAGGAATGAGCTTCCTAAGGTTGAGTTCCAGTTCTTTTTATTGTTTTTAATTATACATAGTGTATACTTATGGTAGAGGTATGGAGTTGTATATTCTCATAAAAGCTTCAAACTATACAGGTAAAGCGAGAGTCTCCTCTGACACCCCAGTCCTCCAATCCCAGTCTTCTTCTGAGAGGTGGCCCCTGGAATGGGCCTGAGGTGGCTGTTTCCAGATCTTTGTCCTTGCATTGATATACACATCCATAGAAATACAGTTTGTGTGTGGACGTGTCTGAGTTGTTTTAATTTGGGTGGTTTTGTATCTGCAACTTGTTTTGTTCATTTAATCATTTTCTTGGGAACTTTCCACACTCTCTTTGAGTGCTAAAGTGTGATAGTTGTGAGGGTATTTGGCAGTAGGAATAGAGAGAGGGACTCTGAAAAGAAAAAAGCTGGAAAGCAGAAGCAGGGAGCCAAATGCAGAGAGACAGCAGCAGAGTTAGGATTTGTAGTTGAGCCTTTGTTCCTGATCTCAAGCTTCATGGCACCTGGAAAAACCATCCAGCTCTCAGCCCGGGAGCCATGTGGTTACAGACCAAGGTGACACCCACACGCACTCGCTGGTTCATAATCAAACTCAAATGTTCGCAGGCACAGCCATGGGTGTCCAGGTACGGCAATACACAAGACAGCCAAGGCCCAGCCCTCCTCCACTGTCAAGGGGGGAAAGAGACATGAAACAAATTCCATACGAAGCCAGTTACCTGCTGGAAACGAAAGGACTCTGATCGTTTCTTCTGGTTGAGCTGCCACTCTTTGAAGTGGAGCACAGCCTCATCCACGTTGACAATGCCCAGTTTCACCTGCTCCTGGAGGGTGATAAGCTGCCGCTGGCCTGGTGTTTTCATCCCCGCAAAAGGGTCATATATACTCGACTGGGGCCTGTCCCTCCATGGTCTGACGGGCGCCTCTGGAAAGGATGGCAAAACTCAGTTTGACAGCTCTCCCACTGGGGACCACTCACCAGAGGCATGGGGTTAATGAGGCTAGTCACAGGCTCAAGAGGACTTGTCTCAAAAGAACAATTACATGTGGCCAAGGAGGGGGAGATACAATATAAAATCAGGGGAGAAGAAAGCAGCTTATAATTTCAAAGCCTATCATGCTAAAGAAGACAAGCCTGCAACATTTAAGGGAGGTGTGAAATCTGCTGAATCTCCCAAGTCTTAATTATTATTATTATTTTTAACAGGCTTAATTCATTTCATTTTTCTTATATAAAAACCCTAAGTTGTAGACACAGCTGGAACCTGGGTCTTCTGCTCAGAGACTCTGGTGTGGGTCTTGAGAGATGGTCAGTGAATTTCTGGTAGGGAGACTTGGTGAATACAGTCTCTTTCCAGAGGTCAGGGGTCAAGTTCATAGGTGGCCCAGGATGGCAGTGCAGCCCCTGGCCAAGGTATAGCCGCTATCATCAGCAGCTTCTTGGGCACAGAGGCCAAGATGATGCTAGTGTCCCTGGGGGCAGGGATGAGGCACACCAGCACAGAGTCAGCAGCCTGTCATTGCTGGTCTTGTTCCCCCTGTAAACTCTCTGTGCAGGCCCAGTGAGAACTTGGCCAGGATGACGGTCCCTTGGATGGCAGTGGCTACCTCCTTGGAGTACTTCATACCCAGACGACACGGCCACTGTCGTCCTCAATGGGAGCAACCACCTTGAACCTGGTGTAATGACCAGCCTGGGTCAGCTTCTGTACCAGCATAATCTTCAGAACCCCATTCTTGAGAGATGACCCCAGGAAAAGGTCAATGATCTCAGTTCAGACTCCCTGATGGGCAGAGAGAACAGAGATCTCCCAGGACTTGCTCTTCACGTCCTTGGCTAGGTAGTCTAGCTTAGTGATAGGCATCCACTCCTTGTTCTCAGCCTTCCCTCTGTGAGCTCCAGAGCCTTGGCCCCAGCCATAGCCACAACCTCGGCCTGAATGTCACTGTCAAAGCCTCCGGGGAAGCCATCACAGCCTCCCATTCCAGGGCCCCCAGGCCCTCCCGCTGCATTACCATCATCCACCATTTGGTGTTTTCTTGGAGAAGCAGTCAAGCCTTAATTATTGAGAAGACTTTAGACAGCATTTCTCAACCTCCGCACTATTGACGTTTGGGGCCAGATAATTCCTTACGGTGTGGGTGCGTCCTGTGCCCTGTAGGGTGTTCAGCGGCATCCCTGGCTTCTACCCATTAAATGCTGGCAGCACCCCCTTCTTTAGTTGTGACAACTAAACATTTCCCCTGTATTGCCAAATGTTCTTTAGGGAGGGAGAGTAAAATCACTTCCAGTTGAGAACCACTGCTTTAGACTTAAATCTACACCCAGAAGAGAATATACTGGAAGAGTTTAGCCAGGATGCTTCTCTTAGCCCCACTCTCATCCCTCACTATCTCTATGCAGCATGGGGCACAATGATTGTGGACTGATGGTCATGAAATGGCCCAGGAGACTGGAACACCAATGGATCATGACCCAGCCCAACAGCACCAGGTATAAAGTAGGTGCTGGCTTCCGGCTGGCTACCCTTGGGTTGTTCCTGTGCCAACTTCTCTCCCACATTACAAATTCACAGTTCTCTGCTTTGGAGCTTCTAGAGAAACATGAAGCCAACCCTAATCTCTCTCCAGGCCATGAATCCAGTTCCGTGGGGAATGAGCTACTTGCAGCAACCATGGGGTCACTGAGGCAACTTGACGTCTCACTCATTTCATATGAGGCTACTTGAATCTAAATTTCTCCAGCAGGACCCCATTTGGGCATTGTGATTCAGGGATGTAACAAGAAGAAAAAAGAAAAATGGCTTCACCAGTGAGTATTGAAAAAGCCTCAAAGACATTTATCTAGCATTCTGCCCAACCATTCACTTACCTGTCCACACACACTCACACATCCTTCTCCCAGGTCTGCCCTTTTTTTTATTTTTTTTTTTTGAGACGGAGTCTTGCTCTGTTGCCAGACTGGAGTGCAGTGATTCGATCTTGGCTCACTGCAACCTCTGACTCCCGGGTTCAAGCGATTCTCCTCCCTCAGTCACCTGAGTAGCTGGGATTACAGGCATGCGCCACCATGCCTTTGTATTTTTAGTAGAGATGGGGTTTCACCATGTTGGCCAAGCTGGTCTCGAACTCCCGACTTTGTGATCCACCTGTCTTGGCCTCTCAAAGTGCTGGGACTACAGGCGTGAGCCACCAACCCCAATTGCCCTTTTCAAGGCTCTCTAATGGTATTGGGAGATAGAGTGGAGGAAAAAACAAAATGTACAAGCCAACCAGTTCCCGTCTCCCACTACCAGAGCCCTTGGGGGATGCCTTCAAATGCTTAGATGATGTCACAACTACTTTTCAAAAGAATCCTCAGTGGAATAATACTGAGTGTTTCTGTTTAGCACAAAAAAAAATTAATCAAGAAAAAACAAAAGAGCACTTAGCTCCTCAAACTTCCTTTAAAAGTGTTTAGAAAAATGAGACTTCCAAGTTGTTCCCCAATGGCAAGCAAAACACCTTTTAAATAAAAGTTGAATCAAAGTATTGTCTAACTAGTATAGATAAGGTAAGTAAATAGCCCAGAAAAGCTGTATTATTAGGTAAAGACTGGGTGCTGGGCTGCCTACTTTCATCCTGTTGGCATCAACCTCCATGTTTAGATTGTACTTTTATGTGCCATACGGATACTTTCCACTAGATTAAGGTCATTTGTATGACCAATTTGCACAACATTGTAGAGGACCCTGATCTCCTCCCTTACTCGTTTACCATCAGTACAAGACTCTCAGACAGTGCCACCCTAAGATATCTTTGGATCTCTCTACTTATTTCTTTATTTAATTTTTGTTTTTGTTTTCTTAAGACGAAGTCTCACTCTGTCACCCAGGCTGGAGTGCAGTGGCTCAGACTCAGCTCACTGCAACCTCTCCCTCCTAGGTTCAAGAGATTCTCCTGCCTCAGCCTCCTGAGTAGCTGGGATTACAGGGAGTAATCTCCTGAGTAGCTGGGATTACAGCCCGCCACCACACCTGGCTAATTTTTGTATTTTTAGTAGAGATGGGGTTTCACCATATTGGTCAGGTTGGTCTCGAAATCCTGACCTTGTGATCTGCCTGGTTTGGCCTCCTAAAGTGCTGGGATTACAGGCATGAGCCACCACACCCGACCTATTTATTTAATTTTAGAGATGGGGTCTCACTATGTTGCCCAGGCTGGTCTCAAACTCTTGGCCTCAAGTGATTCACCCACCTCAGCCTCCCAAAGCACTGGGACTACAGGTGTGAGCCACAGTGCCCGGCCTAGATCCCTCTATTTTTCAGTGCCAAGGAGCTGTTGTTGCGCTAGGAAATCACAAGCCTACAAACACTTCTACCACCCAAAAGTTCAGTTCATATAACATCTGGCTTACCTTTCCTGATGCTCTCTGAGGAAACGTAGAAATTCCCAGGTCGCTCTTGACTTTTTTCTGCAAAAACTATGAGATAAAGAATATTCTCATTACCAAAAAACTATCAAAATCTAGTACAAAATAATAGTAATAATGAATCCATACCTACACCACCGTATGTGGTTTTGTAAATCAAAATTGCAGAAAGAGGCAATTAGTGAGAAGGACTAGGAATTGTCAAGTAATGGCAGACTAAACAGATACAATCTCAAAACTAGAAAGACAAAGCCAGCCAGAGGACATGATCAGAATTTACAAGCTCATTAAAGAAAACAGTAATGGGAGCGAGGACATGTGCCTGGACCCCTGAACACCTAAAGCTAGCCATGGAAAACCTTGAAATTTGAGAATAAAAGGAAGTACCACTTAAAATGCCAACTAGTGCCATAAGACAGAACTGTAAGCAGTAGAATAGTATAATAAATGCACAGCTCCGAAAGGATTAAGATGAAGTCATTTATGAGGCATAGATTCATGAAGGTTGGGAGAGAAAACCAGGACATGACAAGTGCTCACTTAGTGATAATATGGCATGGTGACGATGGCTCCCTGGGCTCTGAAGGAGGCACCCTGAATCCAAATGCTAGTTCTCTGGCTTGTGAACCATATGATCTTGGACAAGTGGCTTGACCTCACCCTGTCTCTGTTTCTTATCTGTAGAATGGGCATGATAATAGTTCTTTCACTGGATTGTGATGAGTATTAAATGAGTTAATACATGGAAAGTGCTTAGAACAGTGCCTGGCCCATGTAAACACTCAGTGTTAGCTTTCATTATCATTATTCACCTCTGAACTTTGAGACTGTTGCCAATAGTCAGCAATATCTTGGCATGTTAGTTAACCCAAGTGATGTCTCTATAATGCCTTACCATTAATAATATACTTCCTTCTGTATTATTTCATCTGACCCTCACAATAAGGCTATGGTGGAGTATTAGTATGTATTATTAAGACATGTATTAATGTATACGTGTATCATTACGTCAACCATTTTATAGATGAGGAAACTAAAGCTAAAAAGGGTAAAATGGCCTGGGCATGGTGGCTCACACCTGTAATCTCAGCATTTTGGGAGGCTGAGGCAGGAGGATTGCTTGAGCACAGGAGTTCAAGACCAGCCTGGGCAACACAGCAAGATCCTGTCTCAAAAAAAAAAAAAAGGTGAAATGACTTACCCAATTTCCTATGCTGTACAGCTGGAAAATGCAAGAGCTCAGAGATGAAGGCCAGGTGTTCTGGCCTCCATGCCTTGGCCCCTTTGGTCATCTCCTGCCTCCCTCCTCTCCTTTGCTTCTCCACAGTTTTCTAGCAAGCCCATCAGAGCTCTTGAGGAATCATCTGTGCCTCTGTCCAAGCACCTCCCTACAATGAGCCGTGCCATCAATACTGTTCCCTACTCCTTCCGCTATTTAGGAATTACCAGCATATATTTGCATGCTTCTTAGATGGAGTTCCCTCAGAAGCAGAACCCGAGACAAGGATTCAAGTGCAAGCAGTCTATTTGAGAGGTGATAGAGGTCAGCCGGGGAAGTGGATGGTGCAATAAATGGTGGGTAATCAAGCAAGTTACACTATGGGCAACTTTGGAATCCCTAGAAAGCAATGCAGAATGTGCAACTAAGAATTCTTCCACCAGAGGGGCAAGTAAGTTGGGGCACTCATCCACACCTCCTGTCAGGCACTGGTTGAGGGCAGCGACTCTGTGTGTTAATTCTCCAGTGCTTTCAGGGGTCCTGTAAGAGGGCAGAGAAGGCTCCAGGTGCTAGAGGAAGCCCTCGTGCTGAAAGACACAGGTGCTGACAGGTAGGGTCCAGCCAGTGAGCACAGAAATGTAAAGGGCTAGGGGGACACGGGCAGGGAACCAACAGTGTCTGCTGCTCATGTCAAGGAGATGATACTCAAGGAGACTGCAGGCCACAGGGAGTCACAGCACCTGGCTGTACATAGTATCTCACAAGTGTATTCCTACCCAGTTCAGGGTTGCTGGATTTCGCAAAACAAAAGCAAAACAAAAATGTGTGTGCTATTTGGGACATACACTAAAAACTCATTTGCTATTTTTCTGAAATTCATAGTTAACTGAGCATCCTGTGTTTTACCTGGCAACCCCAACCCAACTACCTAGGGCTCTGGGTGAATGCTACCTTCCCCAGTTTATAATTCCTTTTGCCACACCCCCAACAACATGATGATACCATTGAAAAATAGAATATAGTTCAGGGGCACAGATCTGGCAGTTCTTTTTTTTTTTTTCTTTTTTCAGACAGTCTTGCTCTGCTGCCCAGGCTGAAGTGCAGTGGTGTAATCTCAGCTCACTGCAACCTATACCTCCTAGGCTCAAGCAATCCTTCCACCTCAGCCTTCTGAGTAGCTGGGACTACAGGTGCATGCCAGCACACCTGGCTAATTTTTTATATTTTTTGTAGAGACAGAATTTTGTCATGCTGCTTAGGACAGTCTCGAACTCCCGGGTTCAAGCCATCCACTGCCTCGGCCTCCCAAAGTGTTGGGATTACAGGCATGAGCCACCCCTCCTGGACTATTTCTAATACTCTTAAAGTACTTGTAACCATATTATTGCAACCAAGTCCAAAAAATAGTGAAACCAACATTGCCATCAGTATCTAACTAAAGTCCCAGGGACAATTATGAAGAAGTCAAAACCTAATTTTTAATAACAAGGGTAGATGGTCAGCCTAGCATAGTAATTAAAAGCCAGGGCTATGAAGTCAGATTCTCTGAGTTCAACTCTTGGCTCTGCTATGTTCTGGTTGAGTGACCTCTGTAAAACCTCTATTTCCTCACCTTTAAAATGAGATAATGATAGTCCTTACCTAATAGGTTATTGTAAAGATTAAATGATGTGTTCCAGATAGAATGTTCTTGATAGATTTCAATAAATGTTAGCTATTCAAAATTAATAATAATATCAAGAAGGGTTTCAGGAGATAAAAATTTATCAGGGTTCTTGTTTACCTGCCTTTGCAACTGTGCATAAATACTTCCTGGAAGGCCAGCACTGACTCTGGTCATTGCTCCTATTTTAGCTAAAGAATCTGTCCCAAGATATGACCCTGTCTACTAGGGCTGGTTGAAGACCATTTAGAAGGGGATAGTCTCTGAGCAATGGTTCAAAAAGCCAGATCATCCAGGAAATCCCTGTTGAGAAGCTCCAAAGACCCTGCTGAGCATCATTCCGTGCCACACTTGCCTTTAGAAATGTATGGTTCATTGTCAGGCAGCTGGTGAACACCAGGAGCAGTGGTCTCTGGTCTGGGTACTGGGACAGGGGGCCTGCTGGCCAGGTCCACGGAAAAGGCCTCATCTTCATCCACTGTGTAATAAACATCTTCTTCCTGATCAAGATGGCATAGATCTCTCTCCAGATTGGTCATTCCTGTGCTGTTGCCTAGAAACACAGAGAAAGGTGACTGAAAGCAGTAGCCAAACAAACTGGGTGTTTGCCAGTCACAAAAGCAGAGTGAGGAACCCTACCTTGTTTTCTCAGTGCTGCCCTCTGCCACGGACTTTCCCCAATATCACTTCCTGTACCATCTGCTCAGAACACCATGCAAAGCAACTGAGAAAACACTCATGCCACCTTCACTGACACCCAGCGATGCAGTGCAATGACATGAGCACAAGGCTTTATCATCTCTGTTTTACTCCTGGGATTCAGTTATTCATCCCATTAGAACTAAGTAGAGTCCTAGATAAGACTAACTGTCAAAGCCCTGGTTAAGAAAGGTGGGGCGTTCACTGCCAACTGTCCAATAAAAGTGATACTTCTTATCTAGGGCCTGAAACAGACTGCCCAGGACTCCCCTCTCAGGAACACTCCTCATTTGAGAGTGGGGGTCAGCACACATTTTTTAAAGATCCAAATAGTAAATATTTCAACCTTTGAGGCTGTAAAGTCTGTTGCTGGTACTCAACTCTGCCCTTGTGACATGAAAGCAGCCATAAACAATACTAAATAAATGGTCATGTTGTGTTCCAATACAACTTTATTTACAAGACAGTCAGCTGGCCAGGCTGTGGTTTATCTACCACTGCTTTAGAGCTTTTTCCTTCCTCTTCCCTGTGAAAACGACTTTTGTCCCCTTGAGTCCCATCCTCTTACCACTCTGCTTTCTATATCTACTTGATTAACAGAACTCGCCATACATTGTAAACAGTTGGAGAGCGTTAAAGAATGACTCAAGCAATTTAACATCCTTCATCTTTGAAACCTTCAATAATAATAACAACAATAATAAATCTTTATCAACTGCTTGTTATATGCATGGTGGTGCTCTGAGATCTAATGTATACTAACTCATTTAATTATCACAACATTTATCTCATTTTACAACGGAGGAAAACGAGTCCTAGAGGAGTTGAGTAACTTGCCTAAGGTTTTCCAGCTAACTGGATGGGACAATTGAGAACAGATCAGAGTTCATGCTCCTAGCCACTAAATAACACAGCCTCAACTAAATAATCCTTGTTTATATTCCCATCCTTCACCAGCAAGTAAAGTCTCCTGAAGACATTGATCAGAGCTTACTTTTCTTTTTATCTCCAGCCCCAACATCCAGAACAGTGCTTTGCACATAGTAAGTACTCAATAAATTTTGGTCAAATAAAAGCAACATATGCATTTTAAAAGAGGTCATGCTAAAGGCAACTTGTTTACCCAAACAAGTGGCTTTACTGGTTGGAACTCCTGGCCTACCTCTAAAGGACTGATGGGGGAGCTCAAGGTAGAGAAGTGTGGGGAGGTGCAGTGCCTTTATTCACATCACATGCCATGTATGCAGCAGCCCATTCCTTGACAGGAGCAACCCTCATAGAGAACTAATGTCTTGCATTTGTTTCTTTCACTCTTTTAGCTTTCCTGCTCATGGCTACAACTCACCTTCTAAAAACTTGCGGATCATAGAGTCCTTAGTGGCCCGAGAGAAACCGTCTCCAGGCATTGGGTTAGATGTACTGGCCTGAAGCATTTCAACATCTAGAAGGAAAAGGAGACTAAGAGTTATATATTGTTCTCCTACATAGGCAAGGAGTTTACAGATGGAACTATGAGGTTTGGCAGCTCTCTTAAGAGATTCAGGCACTCATCAATCTATCCATCCCTCCATCCATCCACCTACTCAAGGACACCCAATAAGTGTGGGGCATGAAAGAGAGCAACGTGCACAACCCTCAGGTTCTTCCTTGCACCACAGGTCTCAAAAGGTAAAGATATGATTATTTGCATCTGAAATAATAGGTTTAATTTTGAAATACTACATTGTTCCACTATTACAGAAGAAAAGGAAGCAGTAACAGGGAATAAATTGTGTTATAAATATGTGTGTATACACGCATGTATATATATATATATTAGAAGCAGGGGCCCAGGCTGGAGTGTAGTGGATATTCACAGGCACAACCACAGCATACTGCAGCCTTAAACTCCTGGTTCCAGCCACCCTCACACCTCAGCCTCCCAAGTAGCTAGGATTACAGGCATGCACCACCATGCCTAGTTTACAAATTGTGGTTTATTCAAACAATGGAACATTATACAACAATTAAAAAGAATGTATTGAAGCTATTTCTATCAACATAGTTACTTTTGAAAAACAATGTTGAGTGAAAAAGTTACAGACAGGTGTTATGGTATGATACTGTTTACATAAGGTTTTAACCTATATAACTATAGTACAAATTGTTTATGAATTCATAGGTAGGCAGTACGCACATAAATATTCTGGGAATTATAAATATTGAATTTCCGGAAGTGGTTACCTCTGGAGAGGGAGGGAGGATAACTGGATTCTGGAGTGGGTTAGTAGGGGACTATAACTGGAACCATATTATTTTTTAAAAAAAAAATGAGACAAAAAGGAATAAAAAGGAAATACATATTCTTGAAGATTCTGATGAATCTGAAGACTCAGAATCTTCAAAAAATATAATATTTTAGATAATTAATATGCTACTCAAAAAGGGGCAAAATAAGATTCTATTTTTGCATTTGTTTATATATATAAAAAAGAAACTCTGGGCCAGCCATGTTGGCTCACATCTTTAATCCCAATACTTTGGGAGGCCAAGGCAGAAGGATCACTTGAGCCCAGGAATTCGAGTCCAGCCTATACAATACAATGAGACCCCATCTCTACAAGAAAAAAAAAAAATAGAAAAAATTAGCTAGGTATAGTGGCACCTCCCTGTGGTCCCAGACACTTGAAATGCAGAAGGAGGAGAATGTCTTGGGCCAGGGAGGTCAAGGTGGCAATGCCACCTGTGATCATGCCACTGCACTCCAGCCTGGGCAATAGAGCAAGACCCTGTCTCAACAACAACAACAAAAAAAAAAAAAAAAAGAAGAAGAAGAGGAAGAAGAAAGAAACTCTGGAAGGAGATATGAGAAATTAATATCGGTGGTTTATTGATTAGGAACTGAGAAGATGGATAACTAATACAGAAAGATATTCCACTGTTCATCTTCTTCTATTTTAACTGTTCAGCCTATTTGAAAATATAAAGAAATTCAGTACTCTGACATGATCGTGTTACCTTATTATCCAAAAAACACACAAAACAAAAACCAGCCTCCTTATTTCTACTTCTTCAGTTTGTGTCTCTTGGCATAGTGGACACATTACATAAATATAATGTACCTTGATGTCCTCCAGTTCAGGGCACTACAATTCCAGATGAGGACCCAGTAAATGAATCCCGCCCCTGCTTCTGTCACCACTGAATTCCATAACAGACTAGAAAGCGTAGGGTAATTGCACTAACCCTGAAGCATACCTAGAGACGCATTCATTATTTTAAACATGTTCTGATAAGAACTCACACCTAATTCATTCTTTGAAAATTCAAGACCAGAAAAATTCTACTTATATGTTGAGACTTTCAGTTTAAGTTGCTTAATTGTGTTTCATGGAACATTTTTCTCACAGAGTTAGAAAATTGGAGGCTCGGCACAGGGTGTCACACCTATAGTCCCAGCACTTTGGGAGGCTGAGGTGGGAAGATCACTTGAGCCCAGGAGTTCAAGAGCAGCCTGAGCAACATAGTGAAACCCTGTCCCTAAAAAAAAAAAAAAAAAAAAAAAAATGGCTGGGCATCGTGGTGCAGGCCTATAGTTCCATCTATTCAGGAGGCTGAGGTGGAAGAATTGCTTGAGCTCAAGAGATCTGGTTGCAGTGAGCCAGCCTGGATGACACAGTGAAACCCTGTCTCAAAAAAAGAAAAGAAACATGGGAAGGAACACATATTCTACAGGTGTGTGCCCTGCTAAGAGCAGGACCCTCCTCTACCTGACCAAGACTCCATATTGCCTGCCTCCTTCCTAAGTCTTACCCCAGTCTCCACTCCCACCCGTCCAAGCCCGACTCTGGCCCTAGTTAATTTTTGAAACTCCAGTTTAAAACTCATCATTAATCCGGCAATGAAGTACCAAGGAACTTGCCCCCAAGGGAAGGCATGCTTGGGTCAGACACCCCTAAAGATAAGGGGAGGAAGAAACTCCACAGACCTGTGGTCCAGCTTTATACTGCCCAGTGCTGAACCCTCGAGAAAACCATACCTGCCTCAGGCCCCAGCATCTCCAAGAACCTTCTCTAGAGCATAGCAACTTCAGGACCGTTATATTCACTAATCACCAAATTTCCCAGGCTGATAACATCAGAGTGCAAATCTCACACACATGAGTTGTAAAAGCCTCATGCAATGGTCCAGCTATTTTCACTAACACAGTTCAATTTGAGAGAGCTGATTTGCATGTAGGAGAGGTAGGTGCAAAACTGAAGGAGCTACAAAGAGAATTTAGGGCAATAAACTGTGGAAGAAAATAGTAGAAACAAGAGCATCCCTGGCTGGGCCTGGCATGCTGACATAGTAAGGATGCCAACCTCCACTCCAGGTACTATGACCCCTTTCCCAATGTGCTCTTTTTGGAGGGAGTTAAAGAAAGAAATTAAAAAGAGAAAAGAAAAGGCTAGGCATGGTGGCTCACACCCAGCACTCTGGGAGGCCGAGGCAGGTGGAGTGGTTGAGGTCAGGTGCTCGAGACCAGCCTAAGCAACATGGCGAAACCCTATCTCCACTAAAATACAAAAATTAGCTGGGCATGGTCGTGGGTCCCTATAATCTCAGCTACTCTGAAGGCTGAGGCAGGAGAATAGCTTGAACCCAGGAGGCAGAGGTTGCAGTGAGCTGGGATTGTGCTACTACACACCAGCCTGGGGGACAGAGCAAGACTTTGTCTCAAAAAAAGAAAGAACAGAACAGAAAAGAATGAGCGAATGAGCACCAGTTATGAGACTTAGGAACATCATGACTCCTTGCACCAAGAAGTACATCATTTCTATGGCATTCTTGCCAAAAATTCATAACCTCAGTCCAATCATAGAAAACATCGGACAAACTCAAACTGAGGGGCATTCTACAAAATAACTGATCAATGCTCTTCCAAAGTATCAAGACAATGAAAGACTGAGGAACTGTTCCAAACTGAAGGAGACTGAGAAAAAATAACTAAATGCATTATAAGATCCTAGAAAGGATCCAGAACAGAAAAGGAACATCAGTGGCACAACTAGAGAAATTTGAACAAGATCTATAATTTAGTTACAACTCCAGAGGCATGGCTTCCAGGGTCCCAGTGAGAGAACTGCCAGAGTCAATGTAATTTCCTGGCTTTGGTCATTGTACCATGGTTATGTAAGAGGTTTGTATTAAGGGAGCCTGGGTGAAAGGTATGCAGGAACTCTGGTGTTTTTGCAACTTTTCCCTCTAAGTCTAAAAGTATTTCAAAATAATTTTTTACATATATAAAAAGGAGAGGAGGAACCACTATAGCAAAACTAAATAATCATAGCTCCTGTGGATGACTCAATAATCCTCCTTCCTATCTGCCTGCACTATCAAGCTAAGTACTTTCCAATGACACTGTGGAACACATGTATGTGGATACAATGATCAAGGTGGTGCTAAATGAACCGCTTGTGAAAAACAAACACTTTTACATTATAGTCATGCCTTAACTGGTGGTTAAGAGCATGATTTTGGAAGGAACAATGTAGGCTCAGCTAAATATCAGCTCTGTGACTTGGTAGAATTATTCGGCCTCCTTGAGCCTCCGTGAGAGTGTCTCACAGGATGATTAGAAGCTTGGTCATTAGGATCAAAATGCATAGGTTCTAACTTTGTCTTTCCCACTTCTGACTGTATGACTCCACACCTACCAGTCCAACACCAACCAGTCTTTTTAGGTTCAATTAAACATTCAGACTCACAAGATGACCCTGGGCCAGGCTTGGCACCAGTCTACTCAGAAAGATATAGGACACAAGCTAGCAGGGCAGCACTGACAGCTAATCTTCCTTTGAGTAGTCCTTGCACCTGACCAGCAGTGCAGATGCAAAGAGACAAGATCCATAGCAGGCCGTGCTGGTGAAAAACCTCACATCCTATAAGAGCAATTTCTCATGGCAACTCTAGAGGCACGGCTTCCAGGATCCCAGTGAGAGAACTGCCAGAGTCAAGGCCCTCAGGAAAGGCCAAAGAATGGTGTCCCTTTCAGTATTTCTAGTTCCTGTACAGATCCTCCCAGTTCCAGATGCAATTTACCAATCAGGAGCCATTTTTATTGTAGGCAATGTTGCCTGGAAACATAGTTGACATTTGGCTCTTATCAGGTTACCGGGGTAACAGAGCTACGAAGTCAACCGAAGGTCAAAATTTTATGCAGAAAGGGAGATGATAGCTATTATATTTTCTCTTTGCCCATAATTATATGGGGCCAAGTTTCTGAAATCCTCTCAGCTTCTCTCTCTTCTTATCTGTAAAATGGTGATAATAACAGTACATGTCTCATAGGTTAGTCGTGAGTATTAAGTTAGGAGCTTGCCAACTGCTGAGCACAGTATCCAGCACGTCGGAAGTGCTAAAGGAATGCTACTACTATTATAACTATTACTATTATTTGTATTATTAAATTCTATACCCAGGCTAATGTCCTAAACAGAGAACAATTCAAAAAAGAGGATTCAATTTATACTTCTTTAACCAGGACCTTTATTTGTTTGAGCTCAAGTTTTCTGCCTTCAAAGTAATAAATGCTTATGAGTTCATTGTGCTATTTGAATTCCCATACATATTCTCAAATACTTCATGTATTACCTTTAGCCTAGTAAAAACTATGCCTACTCAATATATTTATATTTGAATATACCTAAAGCAAGGGAGGAATCTTCAGACAACAAACATCAATTCTTTACAATGGAATCATTTATGGAAATCTGACTCACAGATGAGCCTGGCCAGGTGCATTTTCTTTATCGTGGCTTCTGGACACTAAGTACTGGCTTGACAAAGCCAGCAGGCTTCTTCCCTTCTTTGTGAAGGCTCTGCCTCTGCGGTCCAGATCAGACTTGGAGGTCCCATGCCCATTTGCCTTACACTTCCCTGACATCCATCACACTCTTTGTTAGTGGCTCAGCAGTGAACACCAAGGGGCAATTCCAGCAGCTCTTTCACCCCTGCTGGCCCCACTCCATGCAGCCAGGACCACAGGGAGAGGCCAACCATCAGGGCAGAGCCTAAAGCCGGAAGATCTGAGGCACGGCTGGAAGAACATGATGGGAGCAAGGGTGCAGGGAGGAGGAGGGGGGAGGGTGGTTTGTAGACACAGGAAGACCTGAAGTGAGGAGTAAAGGCACTGACAAGGGCTAAGGCCAACTGAACAGACTGCATGGAGGGGACACACTTAAATCAGAGAAAGGCAGCAGCTGAAACCAGGTAATTAATAAAGGCTCAGGTGCTGGCCACTGAGCAACCAGTGTAGGTCGGCATCACAATCAGAAGCATGGACTTTGATATCATGGAAACCTGGGTTCAAGCCCTGCCTCTGACGACTACTAGCTCTGTGTCCTTGGGCAAGTCACCTGACATCACTAAGTTTCTATATCTCCATCTGTAAGTGAGGATAAGTGACAGTACCTACCTCACGTGATGATCATTCGGGCCAAAGGAGATATGTAGAAAATGCTTACCAGTAGTGCCAGGCACTAAATTTTCATGGTTACCATTATTATTATATTGAGGCAACTTAGTTGGTATGTTAGTTTTCTACAGCTGCTATGACACATTACCATTTAAAGCAACATAAATTTGTTATCCTACAGTTCTGTGGCTCAGAAGTCTGACATAGGTTTCCCTGGGTCAAGATAGAGATTTTGTCAGGGCTGCATTCCCTTCTGGAAGCTATAGAGGAGGAACTTCTCCTCGCCCTCTCCAGACTCTAGAGGCCACCTGCACTCCTAAGCAATAGGCTGTCTTCTGCCATCTTCAAGGCCAGCCAATGTTGGGCAGAAAGCTTAGCTGAACTGAGTCCTCCCCAAGATGTCCTCTCTCTGGTCTGTTTCTGACTCCCTCTTCCACTTGTATGGACCTTTTTGATTATACTGGGCTCACTGAGATGATCCAAAATATTCTCCATATCTTGAAGTCAGCGGATTAGCAACCTTGATTCCATCTGTAATCTTAATTCTCCTTTGCCATATGACCTAGCATATTTACAGATTCAGGGGCATTATTCTGCCTCCCAAGATAGACCAAAAGTATCAGGCACAGTCAGCCTGCCATGAATTTCCTTCCCATACTGGGCCAGCGAAGGGAAGAGAAGACAGGAATTAGGGCACTCTCAAGTGAGTCCATCATATTTACACACAGACTGGGCAGCCTTGTTCTGATATAGACGCTATTGAGTCTCTAGATGTGCACTACCTTAAATGAAGTTAACTAAAAATGATTTTTCCATTTATATTATAAAGAAAATGATTTTTGAAAATCTTTAGTTGAACATAAATATCTCTGTAGACCAGGAACAGCAGATACCATACACGGGCCTCCACGCCCCTATTCCATTTTCATGGCAAACATCACTAACCAATCATAACATTCTTTCTGTCCTTCTCAACACAGCACCCAGGCACTCAATACTGGCCAACTGGAGCCAGTATTTATTACAGGTGTGGTGGTTCATGCCTGTAATCCCAGCACTTTGGGAGGCTGAGACGGGAGGATCACCTGAGGTCGGGAGTTCAAGACTTGCCTGACCAACGTGGTGAAACCCTGTCTCTACTAAAAATACAAAAATTAGCGGGCTGTGGTGGTGGGCACCTATGGTCCCAGCTACTTGGGAGGCTGAGGCAGGAGAACCACTTGAACTGGGAGACGGAGGTTGCAGAGAGCCGAGACTGCACCATGGCACTCCAGCTTGGGCAATAGAGTGAGACTCTGTCTAAAAGAAAAGAAAGGAAAAGAAAAAAAGAAAGGAAAAATGAGGCTAGACGCAGTGGCTCATGCCTGTAACCCCAACACTTTGGGAGGCTGAGGGAGGTGGATCACCCGAGGTCAGGAGTTTGAGACCAGCCTGGCCAACATGATGAAACCCTGTCTCTACTAAAAATACAAAAAAAAAAAAAAAAAAATTAGCCAGGCCTGGTGGCATGCATCTGTAATCTCAGCTACTCAAGAGACTGAGGCAGCAGAATTGCTTGAACCCAGGGGTCAGAGATTGCAGTGAGCCAAGATCATGCCACTGCACTCCAGCCAGGGAGACAGAGCAAGACTCCTTCTCAGAAAAAAAGAAAGAATGAAAGAAAAAATACTGACCAATTGGCACTGCCATGTGAAATTACTTTTAAAATGCTATTTTCCATACCTAATTAGGCATTAAGTCCTGGTAGTAGCAGATGTTACCTTTATAATAACACATTTTTAAAAGGTACCTGGTTGCTTAAAGTTAATGAGTGATAAGACCCTCTCAAGCTCTAAATATGACAACCCCACATGTACACACAACCTGGGCATACAGTGAACTACACAGAAAATTCTGTAAAGTCAAGGAAGTCTGTTTCTAGACAAAGAGTATTTTGTGAGGGAAATCAGAACAAATCCCTGCATTCCCGAATGCTTAGGGTTTGTACTTCTGATTCCAACTTGCAAATTAAAAATAACCCAAAATGCACTGAAACCTGCTGCTCTGAGAAGAAAGTACAAAAGTTCTTTCATTTCAGCAAAGAAAAACAACAACAATGACAAGGAGAGTCTGGGGTCACAGCCTCCTTCTGGAAAAGCCAGCTATAGAGTCACACTGCACTGGATTTAAGGAGTCAATCAGAAAGAGTCCAGTGATGGAATGCAAGAAGCTTGAACAGAAGCGAGAACACCCAGGCAGGCACTTAATTAAGGAATGAATCAAGAGTAATAGTGAATTCCCAAAGACACCCATACGATACTCCTCGTGGGGCACAGACTACTTAGCTGCAGTGGAAACTCCATCCAGATTATATGCTGTTAATTTAATAGAAAACCAAGTCTGAGTATATAATACAGTGAAATGTCAGCTACTGAAAGACTGTTCTTCTAGAGAGGCTTTCAAACCCTGAAAGTAGGCCAAAAGAATTTTTTCTTTCCCAGCAAGAATCTTTTGTGGGCAAAAAGAGAGCCACAGAGCAAGAAGCCTTGTAGTCAAACATCTGAAGACAACCTGAAGCCTAACAGGTCAGTTTGTCCCCAGGTAGAATGGTTTGACTGACCATGTCATTTAAAAAGTCCAGCTTTTCTATACTCTAAAGAAGAAGTAATGGGATGGAAGAGAGAGAAGGACACAGACACACACACACACACACACGAGTGATGGTTAATTTATTTTATTTTTTTGAGACAGGGCCCCACTCTGTCACCCAGGCTGGAGGACAGTGGTACAATCATGGCCCACTGCAGCCTTGATTTCCCAGCTGAGCCTCCCACCTGAGCCTCCTAACTACAGGCATGCACCACCTCGCCTGGCTAATTTTAAAAAATTTTTTCAGAGATGGGTTTTTGCTGTATTGCCCAGGCGGATTGAGTATGGACTCCCATACTCAAGCAATCTGCCCACTTTGGCCTCCCAAAGTGCTGGGATTACAGGCGTGAGTCACCATGCCTGGCCTGTGATAGTCAATTTTAGGTGTCAACTTGACTTTATTAGGGAATACCTAGAGTGAAGGTGTTTCCAGAAGAGGAGCATGTGAGTCTGAATGGAATACATAGAAAAGATCCACCCCCAATGTAGGCAGGCATCATCTAATCAGCTGAGGGCTGGAATAGAGCAAAAACAGACAAAAGGTGAACTGGTCTCGGAGCTGGCATACACTGGCATACACTCTTCTCCTGGTTGACATCAGAACTCTAGGCTCTCCGCCCTTTGGACTTCAGGACATACACTAGCTGCTCTCCCCTCGGGATCTCAGGCTTTTGGCCTCAGACTGAGAGTTACATAATCAGCTTCCTGGTTCTGACGCCTTTGGACTATGTACTTTGGACTTCTGAGTTGATGTTGGAATGAGTTAAGACTTTTGGGGCAACTGGAATGGAATGAATGTATTTTGCATGTGAGAAAGACATGAATTTTGGAGGCTAGGAACAGAATGCTATGATTTGAATGTGTCCCTCAAAATTTCATGTGTTAGAAACTTAATCCCTCCACCCTCATGAATGGATTAATGTTGCTATTGTGGGAGCGGGTTTGTTATCACAGGAGTAGCTTTGTTATAAAGGCGAGTCCTCTCTGCCTCTCCTGCTCTTGCCCTTTTGCCATGGGAATACTTTCCACAATGTTATAATGCAACAAGAAGGCCCTCACCAGATGCCAGCACCATGCTCTTGGACTTCTCAGCCTCCAGAATTGTGAGCTAAATAAAAGTATTTTCTTTATAAATTACCCAGTCCATGGTGCTCTGTTATAGCAACAGAAAATGGACTAAGAGACACACACACACACGCACACAGGAGAATAGCAGTCTAAAATTAGAAGGCATTGGCAATGAAAAAGGAGCTGAGGAAAAATAGTCTAGGAGAAGCTGCAAACAAGTTTTGTGGTTTTCTTATGCAGACAAATGCCTTAATGCAGTACCCCTGGTAGGCACAAGACCCTCTGCCATGCTGGAGTTAGTCTATGGGATGCATTTGTGGTGCTGTGCAGTGAGTCACATGTGGTAGCCCACCTGAACACAGCCCCATCTGCATGCTCAAAGCAGTGTCCTTTACTTCCTCCATAGCACGGTCACAGTTTGTGGTTATATATTCAGTTATATGGTGTTTTTGTTTAATATCCAACTCTCTCACTAGAATGCATGCTTTGAAAGGCAAGTTTCCTGCCAGCTTGTATACTGATTCATTATCACCTGGCACAGTGTGAGTTAAACACACGAGAGGGTCCATAAATATTTGACTGAATGAATGAACAAACTAATAAAGGCAAAACAAATGTACACATGAATATGAAGGCATTTGGGCTTTGTGAAGGAAACTGGGCATTTGCCAAGCTGAGAAAAGAGAAAGGCAATTTAGGCAGAAGGAACAGCACAGTCGAATGCATGGTGAACGTGAAAGAAAAGGCAGCTTGTAGTGACCAATGGAGTTACTGCCACCGAGATGTCCCGCAGTCGGAGACACTAAAAGATGTCTCAATACCACCTCTCAGGTAGGTGGGGTCTTTGCATTGGAATACCAACACACTATTCTACCCGCAAAGTCGAGAATTACATCTTATTTTCTGGTATCTCAAATTCAAGAAATGGTTGAACACCTATTGTGTACAGCCCTGGGTTGGGCACTGTGGATGATACAAAGCCCTAAGACATGCTTCCTATCGAGGCCAGGAGAGGGTAACCAGAGAAACATATATATAACTAGAGCCCAAGAGGATGTGTGTGCAGTGTCCCAGGGAAAGCGTGACCTGCAAGCTGTGCAGGTTCAGACGGGAGCAAGGTTGCTGCTGGTGATGGGGATTTTATCTTTTTAACATTAAAACATTCAATCCAGCATGCTTTCATTAAGTCCCTATGTCCCCAACATAGTTCTTGCATTTCTGGAGGAGCAGAAAGCAATGGGAAGTCAGGAAGTACATTGAGCTCATCTCCCTGCTTCCCAGTGGGCTCTGCCCTTGCAGATAAGAACTCATGCTATGCACCCAGGCCCACTGGCCTGGAAGCATCTCTTGGCTCTACTCGCCAGAATCTTCCCAAAAGGGATGGCAGGGGGATGACAGAGCCTCAGCAGGAGGAAAGGAGGCTCCTGAGAGAAAAGGGTACAGATAGGAGAAGCAGCATGTTTCATAAGCAAACCAGTAACTTATTCATTTTGCATACAAATCGTCCTTCTGCTGGTTTCAGACCTACGGGGCTGGGCCGTGAGGTCCTTTACAGTCCCCAAGTGTGCCCCCAGCTCAGACAGAACCCAGCTTGCAGAGAGGGGCTGTAATCAGAGAGCTCACGTAAAGAAAACACTGCTGGAAATGATCTGTTACAAAGATGTCAGTTACCAAGGAGGTTGCTAAGGGAAGCTGGCAAGTTAGCTAGAGCTAAGTCAGCTCTCCACTACATAAACACTTGAGCTACAGAACCATGAGGTAGGGATCAGGGGTTCAGAAGAAAAGTTCAGTGTAGGGTAACATGAAGCAGAACAGCCCTCTGGGATTGATTAGTGAGTCTGCAGTTTCTAATGGCAAGATGATAACGCCTTTCTCCTTTTGCTCCATTCTCTTTATGGAAGAAAAACGAGGCTTTCAGGTATTGAAGCAAAGCTACAACCCACAAAGCAGATTATCTTGGAAACAGACTGGACAAGGGCCTCCCAGAATTGGCTCCCAAGGCTTTTCTGCCTAGAGCCTCAGAGAGGTGACCAGTGACTGGGCAAGCTTTCAAAACAAAATTAATTACCTAGGTCCAGGGACCACCAGGACTACCATATCATTCTCCAAGGTAAGAGCAGGGGCCAAAGAACCAAGTGAGAAAAAGATGAGGAGATAATAAAAACACCCACAGATGTTTGCCTTGAGTTTTATCTAATGTTTGCATAAACTTATCCTTAATAAAGACATTTTATCTCTTACATAATAAGGTGTGGAAGCTGGTGCTTTAAATATGTGGGGTCTTTTTTTTTTCTTTGAGACAGGGTCCCATTTTGCTCTCCAGGCTGGAATGCAGTGGTGCAATCACAGTTCACTGCATCCTTGAGTGCCCAGGCTCAAGCAATTCTCCCACCTGAGCTTTGAGTAGCATGTGCCACCACGCCCAGCTAATTTTTTTTACTTTTTGTAGAAATGAGGTCTTGCTATGCTGCCCAGGCTGATCTCCAACTCCTGAGTTCAAACAATCCTCCCGCCTCGGCCTCCCAGAATGTTGGAATTACAGGCATGAACCACCTTGTCCAGCCCATCTGTGGGGACTTGATCAAAAAATTCTCAAGAGAATTGGGAGCAAAGTTGAAGATTTGACAACAAAGACACATAGTTACCACCTGGTGGCAGCATATCTAAACTAAAGGCTGTGAGTGTGACGTGTGTGTGTGTGTGTGTGTGTGTGTGTGTGTGTGTGTGTGTATACATCCATGCAAGCAAGTTCAGGAGAAGGAGAGATTAGAGCAGAATTGTATAATCTCAAGGTCAGAACCCAACACCTCTCCCCAGCCCCACTTCAATTAACACTGGGAGCGTCCCCTGTAGCCTTCCAACTCAGGTGATTATCTTGGATTCTCTTTGGAGAAGCGACCTCATTACCACCCTTTCCCAAACTCAAGTCAGAAAGATTTGTCCCAACAACAGTTAGGTGATCGGCAAAGGCCTAAAGCCTGCCAGCCTATAATGTTTGCCCTGTAAGCGAGTCAATGAGTGAGCGAGTGAGTGAATGAACACAGCCTCATTCCCTTAATACGGTTATTTTCAGCCTCTAGGGTTACCACAGTCAATGGCGGGGCACTGATAAACGTGGCAATCTAGACATTTAGAAATAGCTCCATCTCAGCATAAGTGTCCATCTCAGGGCTGGCAAATGCAGACCCTAGAAGGGCAGGCCAGGAGAGCCCTATATTCCAGTGGGACAGCAGACAGATTTGCCGCTTGGGAATATGAAGACACAGATTCCTGGTCCATTCCTCCCTTAATGGGACTTAAGTAAGTTACTAAATCTTGGAGCCTTAGTTTTCTTTCCTGCGAAATAGGGATAATTCTATCCACCAAACCCTAGGACGGGCAGATGACATCATATTGATATGGACAGTCTGTGGACTTTTAAAGGGCTGCCAGATGTTTCAAGTTATTACTCTGCTGGGCGGTGCTGCAAATATGCATCTTAGATTTAGTAGTGTGTCCTCTATCCTACTTCTTTTAAGAATTAAGCTGCCTTCTCAACTACAGAGCCAAGGTTAGTAAAATAAATGATTCCTCCCTAGGTCCAAGAAGCTGCTGCTTCTGAGCCAGGAGATATGCGATCGTTCTCAAGGTTAAACTTGACAGCCATGAAGACAAAAACACAAACCAAACCATGTCTAGAGTCAGAAAATTCAGAGTTCATATAATTGGGGAAATAAAAATGTGGGCCAGGCATCGTGGCTTATGCCTGTAATCCCAGCACTTTGGTAGACCAAGGAAGATGAATTGCTAGAGCTCACAAGTTCAAGACCAGCCTGGGCAACATCACAAAATCCCGTCTATGTGAAAAATACAAAATTTAGCTGGGCATGGTGGTTCACACCTGTAGTTCCAGTAACTTGGAGGCTTATGTGGGAGGAAGGCTTGAGCCAGGGAGGTGGCTGTTACTAGGAGCCAAGATTGTACCACCACACTCCAGCCTGAGCAATAGAGCCAGACCATGTCTCAAAAAAAAAAAAAAAAAAAAAAGAAAGAAAAGAAAAGAAAAATATGGTGGGTTTTCTTTTCTCATGCAAAAAGCAGCCAAATTTGACAGTCTGTCTCCCCCTGGCAGCCTCCTTCCAGCTCCACGGCATCCAGAAGCCCCCTGGCCCAGGTGACTTTACAAGTTGCGGTTGGTTACAAACCAGGCTAGCTCCACAGCACACTGCTGCCTTGGGAAGCCCTGGTAAACCTCATCAATCCTGCTGGGAGGGGCCCAGCAGACCAGGAATAATGGGAGAGACACCTTTGGCATTCCCTGCAGGTTTCCAGTGCTGTGGTGGGACATGGCATGTGTTAGAACATCCAGGGGGACAATAAGTGCTAAGGCTCTGTCAGCGCTAAATTGCCAATAAAATAGGGCATTCTCTAATTGTCCAGCAGTTTCCTAGCAAAGACACGGGGCAGAAAGGATGATGCAGTCTCCAGATTCAAGTGGGTACTGGTGGTTCTCCAAGTGTTCTTTTGTGAGTGAGTCCCTGTTCCACAGTGGAAAGGACTGGGTCCTACCCAATTCACCGCCTGGCTCTCCAATACCCAGGAGAGATCAGTAGCTGAAATGTACTTGATGCTCCAGAAATGCTTATTGCGTATATGGGTGGAAGGAGGATGGGCATGGCTAGGGGGCGCCAGAGCTGTTTTGTTATCCAGTATCTAGAGCTGCAGCTAGGGGAAGCACGGCTATAGAGGCCAGATGGTTTTTCCAAAAGGAACCACAACTAAAATGCAAGGTGTTGGATAACAGTTTCTGCCATAATATTCAGAATATGGTCCTAATGACAGAGAAATCTGGATTCAGATCTGGGCTCTATCACTGACTGACTTTGACACTCGGAATGTTCAACCTCTCTTTGCCTCCGTTTCCCCATCTGTAAAGTGCAGGTAATAAAAGCATCCTCATAGGGTAGTTTTGGACTTCAGTAAGATCAAGGGTATTGATGATAGGGAGGATGCTTTCTCTCCTCACATCCATGCCAAGGCACAGATCATTCAGGAAGAGCTTCCACCAGCACTTCCAGCCCTCCCAGTTAGGTGCTGGAGGGGAGCTTTTACTGCTGTTTCTCCTGAAGGAGCAGCAGTCTGACTGGCAAATGCCTGACAACCGCTGGACCACATCCTGCAGGTGCTGGGGTCAGTGTCAAAGGCCTGCTGGCATCAGAGACTGCCTCTGGTCCTCTGACCAACTTGTGCCTTCTCTCCAAGGCACCCTCTTGGTACCTGCTCTTCCATGAGTTCATGGTTGGGAAAGTCAGGCCCACCTCCCTGTGGGCCCAGGGCCCTACATCTTCTTTTCAGATTGAATGCTGGTAATACTCAATCTAGCCCATTCCAGAAATTCTCCCGTCCATGATGCTGATACCTGGGTGGATATTTCCCTTTCTTGAATCTATTAATGAAACCCAGAGGGAAGGAGGGCTAAGTCTACAGTGGTGCCTCTGCATGCTTAGCATTTCATAGAGAATGATGGTGACACACGAATCAGCCTCTCAAGAGGGCCTGCTGTGTGTCCCCTGCTTCAACTCCAGTATGTGTGTGGAGATCAGATCCAGTAGTACCTAGATCCGTGGTTCTCAAGGGTGGTGGCACTGCCCCCCCCCGGGGGCATTTGGAAAGTCTATGAGGGTGTTTTGGGTGGTCACAAAGGAGATGGCATTTAGTAGAAGGGGGAAGGACCCTAGACACCCTGCTATGTGTGGGACACCCCTGCACAATGAAGAAATGTTTCGTGTCCCTCATGACTTCAAATAGTCCCCTAGACATAGATATAAGTTTTAAAAAGTGAGTACGATGTATATTTATACCTATGTGCATACTTCTACATATCTGTGTATATGAACATGTACATGTATATTTTTAAATTTAATGTCAGCAGATACTAGCAAACATGTGGACACATAATCCTATTATTTTATTACTAATTATTATCAATGCAATATTGGTTGGGAGTCACAAGTCACATAGACTTCTCTCCACTCAGTTGTATATTCCTATTTTGTTTCAGGTTTAGGCACTGGAGGGAGCCTGTACTGCTCATTCATTTTTGTAAAAATGTACTGCTTTTGCACTGGAACAAACGAGATAATAAAAAATGGACAAAGTTTGTTAAACAGTTTACAAGAAAAATTGTGATCCTGGAGAATGATATTTGAAAATCAGTTTACTATATATTAATCCAAGAAAATCACATTATCCCTCCCCCCTGAAAATCTGCTTAATATTTTCTGAGCCTAGAACCTAAACTGTTTCACATATAAACACATCTTATTCTTGCAAAACTTAATTTTTTTTTTAGAAATTCAATTACTGTGAAAACAGAAAGGAAATCATAAAGGTGGTTCACCATCTAGGAAAATCTGGGTGCCAGTGACAACACTGCTCCCATCATTTGGGCCACCAAGACCGCAGACATGTGTCAGTCAGCGTTTGAGTCCATAATGCTGCCAGTGATTCTGAGTGTGTCTCCATCAGACTATTTGTCATGACTTCTGGTGCAGGCATGCCTGAGCATGTCCTCTTCTATCTCTTTCCTGTTTCAATTAGGGCAGTATATTTGATTTCCGAGAATTTTATACGTAGGTAGGTTATATAATATGTAAACTTCATGTCAGAGCAGGAAAGGGGGGATACTACAAAATGTTTCTTATAAAAAGGACCCATGGAGGCTGGCAGGGCTGAGAGCCACTGATTTGGCTTCTCAGATCACAAGGCAATGACTTCATCCATTCTGACTTCCAGATATGTGCTTAAACTCTCCCAGCAGTCACAGCAGAGGAAGTCTGAAGAAGGATTCTGCTTGCCACCACACATGACTCCAGCCCTAGCTTTGCGTAAAACAGGACCTTCATCTCTCTAGGGTGGAGCGAGGGGAAGCAGGGACTCCCCCAGCTGTTATCAACCGGAATGAAAAAGCTGTTTCTCAGCAGAAAGGTGGAAGCAGAACTGGGTTGTGCTACTTACAGAGGTCTTCAGTGGCAGCTGGGACGAAGGCAGCCATGGACTCGTAGAGATCCTCGTCACAGCCGGGGTTGAGCGAGCATTTCATGAGCAGGTCTGTGGAAAGGTGGGCCATGGACTCGTACACAGCGTCAGCCTCCTCCCCTTGCATCAGCTCTTCTTTAATGTGGCTCTTGAGCATGTCCACCGTTTCCTGAAAGAGAAGGCAAGGCCCACAGACTGAGGCAGCCTGGCTTTCTGTGTGGAACTTGGCCCCTGACAGCACTGTGGCCAGCAAAGGTTCCTGTGAGTCAGGATTGCAATTGTTTGTGTGTATCTGTATTTTCCCACCTAACTGAATGCTCCAGGCTTCCCATCTTTTTTAGTTTCTTTCCTGTATTTTGTTTTAATCTTCGTATCTTCCTAAAACACTAAGCACAGAGTTAGGCACTCAAGAGATACTCGCTGAATGTCCAGTGACCAGAGGATACAAATTAAAAATTACTTTCCTATGGCTACACATGGTGGCTCACACCTATAATCCAGGACTTTAGGAGGCCAAGGTGAGTAGATCACCTGAGGTTAGGAGTTCGAGATCAGCCTCACCAACATGGCAAAACCTCATCTCTACTAAAAATACAAAAATTAGTGGGGCATCGTGGAGCATGCTTGTTATCCCAGCTACTCGGGAGGCTGAGGCATGAGAATTGCTTGAATCCAGGAGGCGGAGGTTGCAGTGAGCCAGGATTGTGCCAGTGCACTCCAGCCTGGGCAATAGAGCAAGACTCTAAAAACAACAAAAAAATTTACTTTCCCCTGAGCACCTATTAAATGTCAAGTATGATGCAAGGTATTTGCCTATCCCCTATCTCCTGTAATCCATTCCGCTACTGCTTGAGGAAGGTATAATATTCCCTAGTTTACAGACGAGAAAAACAAAGCTCACAAAAATCTAGTATCTTACTCAAGGGCTTGCAATCCTGATTTTTGATCTTTCTTCTACACCCTAGTGGTTCCTCAAAAGGGGGAAAAAAAAATGACATAAGAGGGTGTGACCTTTACTGACTAGCAACAGAGAAATTCAAATGAGCCAAACAGGAATGCAGCTAAGGTGTTCTCATATTGTGTGTAGTCAGAGGTCACTCCACAGCTTGGCACAATATGCCCTGTTCCTTCTGCAGGCTCCTCCAAACTGTCAGGAACCCTGCATTTCCAGGAGTTCTGGCCTCAGTTTTATGTCCTATGTGCCTAAAAGGAGAGATGGTCTGAGATGAAGTGTCCTGACATCAGAAAGGTTCCTCTCCTGTCCCCGCTTGCCATCCTGCCCTCCAGGTGATTGTGAAGCCAGAGAGATGACTTCTCTGAAACCTCTGCACAACTTTTCCTGGTAAGAAACGTCGGTGTTTCACAATCCTTATTTCAGCATCAACCCACAAAAATCCTCATTTTCACTACCACTGCCCTAAGATAGTCAATCTTTTTTTTTTTTTTTTTTTTTTTTTTTTTTTTTTTTTTTTTTAGATGAAGTCTTGCTCTGCCACCAGGCTGGAGTGCAGTGGCATGATTTCAGATCACTGCAACCTCTGTCTCCCGGGTTTAAGCAATTCCCCTGCCTCAGCCTCCCAAGTAGCAGGGATTACAGGTGTGTGCCACTACACCTGGCTAATTTTTTGTATTTTGGTAGAGACAAAGTTTCACCATGGCCTGGACGGTCTTGATCTCCTCACCTTGTGATCTGCCTGCCTCAGCCTCCCAAAGTGCTGGGATGACAGACATGAGCCACCGTGCCTGGCCGATAGCTAATCTATTATTGACACTTTGTTAGTTTTCTCACAAGTCCCAATAAACCAAATGACAGCTTTGAAATGTTGGAAATTCAAGATCTGGCCTTTGGTTTTGATGTGGTGAAAAAAGGAAATGAGAATAGTTCTAAGAGGCCATAAGCAACACCAAGGGACAATCTTTTGGTCACAATGCTGAAGCTGCATCGGTTGAAGGTGACCATAGTGAGAAAGCAAAGATGGTATGACCCAGATTAACTTCAGTGCACACTGAAAGTGCATCTTTAATCATCCCAGTTAAATATAACAGGATGACAAGCCCGAGCTTTATCATCAAACTTGGTGCAAATCCTGTCTCTGCCCTTAATAGTTTGTAGCCCTAAGCATAATGACTTTATCTTTTTAAGTGCTTTTCTTCTTTTATAAAGTAAGGTTCGATATGCTGTCAACTTCAAAGGATTGTGGTGGGGATTAAATGAGATAATACATTCTCAAATCAAATACATTCAATAAATACTAGTTACTACGATTAACACAGTAGATTCTTAATAAAAACAACTGGCATGGAAATGAAATGTTACATTTGGTACATTTGCAACTTTAAGAAAAAGCTGAGTAAATACACCCAGACTGAGAGCACCTTTTAGCCTTATGTATGTCAATAATGCCCGAAACAAGGACTCACTCCATTCTATTCAAAACACGGATATACCTGGAAACACTAGGAAGTCCCCTCTGTGTGCCCCCCTGAATCACTGTCTTGTAGATTTTCCAACACAGAGCAGGGAGTTAAGTTTCTGGGGACGTGTCAAGCTCCCTCCTGTCTGGAGGTCGAGAGAGGTTTGTGTTTATTGCTCCCTGTGAGGTCACAGGCCCATGTGAGAGGCTGAGCTATTCTCAGGTACCCTATGGGAGTCTGTGAAGAAGGAGGAAAACTAGGAAGGACTGGGATCAGGAAGAGCAGCTGCTTCCTGAGCATCAGAGGCAATCCTGGGGCATGGGATGAGATGCAGACATGGGGTGCGATCAGCCTCAAAGAAGGACCCAGAAGCCAGCGTTCAAGGAGGAGCTGAGGGCCCCAAACCAGATGATCAGCTAAAACTGGGTATACTGGCCCATCTTAAGATGGGACCCAGGCAGGGGGTTAGAAAGAGAGAGCGAGGCTGTCAGCGGGAGATAGGCCTCAGAGTTGCTGCCCTGATGCCTTTCCATGTGCACAGCTTTATTGTGGTCACTGCTAAAGAAGGACCAAGCCTAACACAGTTCACCTGGGTGGGGCAGCTGGGAGCATCCCAGTAAGGTGCCCTGGAGGCAGGTGGAGAGGTGGGATGGGGCAGTTAGCCTCTACCTTAGGCAGATCACTCTAGAAACATTGCTGTAAATTCTTTGAAGGTGAACCTCAGTGCTTTATAGAAATGATTCCCTTTTACTTCAAAAGAACTCAATGACTGGAACTATCATTATCTTCCTTCTGCATATTAGGACACTGAGAGAGCATATGTGACTTGCCCAGCGTCACAAGACCAACAAGTGTTCGTACAGGAATTTGGACCCAGGTCCATGTGACTCCAGGGCTCATTTCTTAAGCCCACACATACTGCCCACACCCAGAAGAGGCACATGAGGACATGCTACAGATAAAATCTGTGGGTATTTTGGGTGGAAAGGCAGCCCTACAACCACAGAGTGCATTTCCACGCCTGGGCCCCTCCTGCCTTGACCTTACCACATACTCGTCGATGAACTGCCGCAGGTCTCTGAAGCCGTGTTTCTCGGCAATGGTGTTGGGGTAGTGGCCGTGCTTGTTGGCCACGCTGTATGCCTGCAGGGCTCCCGGGCAAGTGAGCAACAAGGCCGTGAGGTTCTTCAGTCCGTACTTCGCAGCAAAATGCAACAAGGTGGGCAGCTCTTCATTCCTCTGATCTGAAAATCATCAAGGAAAACTGAACTGACAGATAAAAATAAAGGCACAGGGTGCCCTTCTTCATGGAGATGAAGCTGCCAAGACTAGCATGGTGACTGTAGGCCCCTAGCCATTACTCACTGCTTGACTGACCTAACATCTAACAGCTTCCTTTAGGACACCACTGAAGATCATGTCCTCGGATGCAGAGGAAATAATTTTTTTTTTGAGACGGAGTCTCGCTCTGTTGCCCAGGCTGGAGTGCAGTGGTGAGATCTTGGCTCACTGCAACCTCTGCCTCCTGGGTTCAAGTGATTCTCTTGCTTCAGCCTCCCGAGTAGCTAGGATTAGAGGCATGCACCACGCCCAGCTAATTTTTGTATTTTGAGTAGAGATAGGGTTTCAACATGTTGTCCATGCTGTTGTACTCCTGACCTCAAGTGATCTGCCCACTTCTGCCTCCCAAGGTGCTGGGATTACAAGCATGAGCCATCACGCCCAGCCCTAACATTTTAATTAATTAGCAAATCTGATAATTAATACGTTGCCATCTTCTCCAGCAGGACTAGAAAATCCTGAGAGAAAGTACTAATTCAAAATGTGCTGACTTTTTTTTAAAGGCTTAAATAGCAGCGACAAAGTACAATAGGAATCATGTTTTGAACTTCTCTGCCAAGTTCAGAGTATGTATTTTAAAGCTATTGTTTCATGCTGATTAAAAGAAAGTTCATCTTCTCAGCCCTTATTCCTAATTTCATGGTAAGTATACCAAGTAATCCTGGGTATGTTCCTTAGACTTTCTGCAGCCTTTAGCTCTCAACCGGAAAATACTTCCAGACTACCTTAAAAGGACCTAGGAGGGTTAGTAAGATGGTATTCAGTGGGATTCTTACTTAGGAGAGATTCTGAACATTGGTCTTAATGCACACAAGCCCCGCCAGGACATCAGTTCACTCTCTAATTGGTGGGAAGCACAGTATTCTAGAAAGGCGTCGGGTCCCCACAGACCCCTCCCCCTACTGTTGTCTGAATATAGCAAGTTGAACTCAACCAAGAAAATGGACATGTTTGTGTTTGTGGAGCTGGGGACAAATCTCTTTTTTCATAAATGTTTATTTTTAAGCCCAACGACTTTATAGATATATAATATTTATATACAAATGTATATTTTTTAACATGACAAACCCAGCCTTCTATTCTGAATACAACCCTTGGGATGAAGGGTCTGAAAATATTCCCAGGATCCTAGATTGTCAGGCTATGAAATACTTTCCCCTAAGCTCCAAGCTTAATAGAGAATAGTCACATCTACAAAAGTGCCACAAGAACATTCCATAGTAGGAAAATGGGGAGAGGCAATCCGAAAGAGGAGGAGGAGGCCTTGAAGGTCATGTAACCTCATCCTTATGGTTCTCTTGGGCTACAAGGGATGGAATGTAGGCAGAGGGTAATCAGAGACTTGGGTCCCATTTTTGCAGTTCAACCATGGCATGCAGGAAGGGTGGTGTCCGTAGAGACGCTACAATAGGCATCCTGTCCAGAACGTCCAGCACCATCCCTGTGCAAGGGGCGTGACTCTCCCAGCTCCCAGCATGTCCCACGTGCACAAGAGGCTGCTCCTCACTCATTCAACAAGTACTTGTTGAGAGCCTATAACAAGCCAGCCACCCAGGAACAGTTCCAGCCCTCACTGAGCGGACAGCCTAGCAAAGAAGACAGACACAACTGAGGAGTGCTAGGACAACGGCACCCAATGTGCTGGTGGTCGGGGGATGCAAAGCAGGTGAATGGAACCTACCAGAGGTTTGGAGAAGGCCTTCCAGGGGAAGTGCTACCTAAGCTGCTACAGGGAAGTGAGAGAAGTTAGCCAGGTGAACAGCAACCAAGGCAGGGAGGAAGAACTGTCTTTCCATGAGTCTGTGGCAAGAGACAGGTGAAAAAAGCTCATACCTCCTGCAGAGCAAAGCACAGAAAAGCCAAGGAGCATGGAGAGAGATGAGGGCTTGTTTACAGATTAAGCAGTTCAGATTTTATCTAGAAGGCAGGTGGGAACCTCCCCTGACAGAGTACACAGCTTACCTCTTCCTCATACTATCCCTATGAGGAATAATCGTAACAAGCTCCATTGGCTTAGGCCAAACCGATTTAAAATCACTCATTGCCTACTACTCCAAAAGCCACCACATGTGTTTTGAGAAGGGGGTAAAGTATTGGAATTTGTAATTTAGAAGAATGAGGCTACCCAGTGAAGAATGAGTCTTTTTCAAAGGAGAGGTTATAAAGAAGGTACCCAGAAGAGTCCCAGCAGAAAGTAAATGCATATGTTGACAGGATGCTGGTTTCCTGAGGTTTGACCGTCGACTTACTTGTCATCATATCTTCCTCTTCCAGCTGGTTGATTCCAAAGAGGTGCAGTCCGCTTGCAGGGATATTGTTCTTCAGGGATTCGGTTAGCAGTTTATCAAGGGTCTCTGTGTTGTAGGGGGCAATTTTAAAGGCCTGGATACAAAAGTGAAGATAGTCAGATGTGAAATCCAGCTCTCTCCCACCCCACAGATTCAAGACTGATAAGCCTTGAGCAGAAATTACATGCCCAGAAACTCAGGTTTCCTTGCAATATCCTTACCTGACACATGAATTCCACAGGATTCGCAGCATTGGACAATAAATTCCCAATTTCTTCCATGTCAGTATAATAGCTGATAACAGTTTCACACACCACTAAGTCCCCGGAATATATCTTCAGAGAAACATTCCCAGATGAAAGGTCTGAACAGAAGAAAAGATGCTGTCAAAATTCCCAGGAAAAAAAAGCATCCAGGGAAAAGTGAATGTGGATGTACACACTCCACCTGAGTGGCAAGGACACTAACTGGGGCCTGGAAGAAAGATCTTGGAAGTGAGCTGGGGCTGCAGGGCGGGCAAGGGTGGAGGTGAGCTGGGGGGGATGAGGGCAAGGGTGGAGGTGAGCTGGGG
>PVKP010008490.1:0-72368 GCA_004027715.1 Plecturocebus donacophilus | reverse complement strand
TTTTCCTTGTGGGGATGGGACCAGCCGAGCCCGTCCGTCCCGTATACTCCGCACCGGGAAGTGCCGCGCTGGGTGCCGGCAAAACAGCCGCGCCGGCCAAAAGAGTCGCGCCGGCGACCCGCGTGGCTTCTCCGCCGGGAATCTCCCGGTCTGTGGGCCACAAAAACTCGTCGGAAAGTGCGGCGTCCACTCGTTCTCTGCGCTTTCACTGGGAGCTACATTCCTGAGCTGTTGTTAGTCGGCCATCTTGGATCTCTCCTGAAGAGTGTTTTCTAGCTTGGATTCATTCTCTCCATCACATTCAGGTACACCTATCAAACGCACATTAGGTCTTTTCACATAATCTCATATTTCTTGGAAGCTTTGTTCGTTTCTTTTTACTCTTTTTTCTGTCATCTTGCCTTCTTGTTTTATTTCATTGGGTTGATCTTTGACCTCTGATATCTTTTCTTCTGCTTGGGTCAATTTGGCCATTGAAACTTGTGTACACTTTGTGAAGTTTTCATGTGTTTTTCAGCTCCATAAATTCATTTATGTTCCTCTCTAAGCTGTTTATTCTCGTTAGCATTTAGTCAAACCTTTCTTCGAGGTTCTTAGTTGCTTTGCATTGGGTTAGAACATGTTCTTTTAGCTCAGAGAAGTTTCTTATTACCCACCTTCTAAAGCCTGTTTCTGTCAATTCATCAGACTCATTCCCCGTCCAGCCTTGTTCCCTTGCTGGTGAGGAGTTGTGATCCCTTGGAGGAGGGGAAGTGTTCTGGTTTTGGGTATTTTCATCTTTTTTGCACTGGTTTCTTCCCATCTTGTGGATTTATTTACCTGTGGTCTTTGTAGTTGGTGACTTTCAGATTGGGTCTCTAAGTGGATGTCCTGTTTGTTGATGATGAAGTTATTTCTTTCTGTTTCTTAGTTTTCCTTATAACAGTCAGGCCCCTCTGCTGTAGGACTGCTGGAGGTCCACTCCAGACCATGCTTGCCTGGGGCTCACCTGCAGTGGCTGCAGAACAGTAAGGGTAGCTGCTAATTTCTTCTTCTGCTATCTTTGTCCTGGAAGGATACCTGCCAGATGTCAGCCTGAGCTCTCCTTTATGAGGTGACTCTTTGGATATACGAGGGTTGGGGAGCTGCTTGAGGAGACAGTCTGTCCTTTATAAGGGCTCAAGTGCTGAGCTGTGAGCTCTGTTGTTCTATTCAGAGCTGCTGGGCAGGTATGTTTAAGTCTGCTGCAGTGGAACTCATAAATGTCTTTTTTTTTTTTTTCCTCTGGTGCTCTGTCCCGGGGAGTTAGGGCTTTATTTATAAGTTTCTGTCATGTTGCTGCCTTTTTTCAGGGATGCTGTGCCCAGCAAGGAGGCAGCCTAGTCACTGTCTGCCAGCACAGGCGTTGCTGAGCTACTGTGGGCTCTGCCCAGCTGCCATGTGAACTTCCCTGCAGTCCTGCTTATAGGGGTATAGTTAGAACTGCCTTGGCAATGGCAGCCCGCCTCTGTAATAGCGGACTTTCTCTGTAACGGTGGGCTGCCTTAGCAATAGCAGACTGCTTTGGCAATGGTAGACCACCTCGGCAATGGTGGATACCTCGGTAGTGGTGGACTGCCTCGGTAATGGCGGATGCCCCTCCCCCGCAGAGCTGGACCGTCCTGGGTTCAGCTGTGCTTACTGTTAAACTCTCAATCCAGAGTGTTTCAGATTGCTGGTGTTTGTGGGGGTGGGACTGGCCATGCCTGATCACCTGGCTCCCTGCCTCAGACCCCTTTTTATCAGTTGAATGGGTGACTCTGTCTCCCAGGCGTCCCAGTCACCAGTTGAAATGGCACCCGGATTTGTGTGAGACTTTGTGCAGAGACCCACTGCGCCAGTTGAAACAGCCACACTGGGGGCTCGTGGCGCTTTTCTGCCCGGGAATCTCCTGGCCTGGCTCCGTGTTTCAGTCCCCTTTTTATCAGTTGAACAGAGTCTCCCAGGCACTCCAGTCGCCAGCCGAAAGGGCGCCCAGACCCCTGTGAGTTTTTTATGCAGAGACCTGCATGCCAGCCGAAACAGCTATGCTGGAGACCCGTGGCACTCCTCCGCCTGGGAATCTCCTGGTCTGTGGGCAATAAAAATCTGTCTGGAAATGCAGTGTCCACTCACCCTCCATGCTCTCGCTGGGACCTGCAATCCAGAGCTGCTCCTACTCGGCCGTCTTGGATCCCCCTCCTCATCGTGGGTCTTAACCCTCAAGGGACATAGATGTCAGTCCCCGGGAATTCCTGGAGAGCCACTGAGAACTATTCCTTTCCTATAGGATGGCCAGCCGGAGCAGTGACAAGGATGGCGACTCTGTCCACACGGCCAGCGAAGTCCCATTGACCCCACGGACCAATTCCCCAGATGGAAGACGCTCATCCTCAGACACATCCAAGTCCACATACAGCCTGACACGGAGGATTTCAAGTAAGTATCTCTGCTGTGCCCATCTGGGGACCCTGGCTGGCTTTCTTGGACCCTCTCCCAAGGACAGTCATATCATGAAGGGCAGGGTTGTTGCTGGGGGAGGGCGGCAGAGTGGGGTGCCAGTCCTGGAGATGGAGAGAGATAATGACAGTGTGACAGAGGAGGACATCACACCTGACTGCTGCTGAGTTTAATCAAAAGCAATCATTTTGATTGATTTTTGCTTTTATTAATTTTAGGTTTGATTGAATTGGCTGAATTGATTAACATTGTCAGTGTATATCATTTCAGATTCTGAAAGATGAGTGTGGTTATATTATATAGGAGGGCTTGTCCATTCTGGTGACTTCGGGCGGGTTGCATCAGCGGCCGAGTGCAGAGGTTGAATAGAGATAAACATTGCCTGGGTGCAGTGACGAATGGCAGCTGCCGCTCTGTCTGGAGAGTTACTAGGGCAGGGTGGGGACTTTGGCCAATTGAAAAGCTAATGTCCCATTAAAAGGGGGGCAGGGTGGCTGCTACTCAGCTCTCGCCAATGGTAGCTGTATGGGATAGGGCTCCCAGTATTGTCTGATTTTTTTTTTAAAGAGATATTGGCAATCTGGGTTTTATTATTATTTTTTTAAAATATGAAACATTCTTACTTTTAAGCCTAAATGAACTGTATGTGTGGCTGTCAAAGTTGGCCACCCAATTTGTCCATTCTGTTGTGTGGCATATGTGTTTGACCAAGCAGCATGATTTGGGTGAGGAGGAGAAACGAGGATAAACATCCAGAGACTTCCAATCCCCTTCTGCTTCACAAAAGTATCCCTGCTCTCTGTGAGTTGGTCTGAAATTCAGGAAACAGAGGGAGAAGCTTAAAATGGGTGAAACAGATTCATTCAGGTGGAGATCATTGGTGTCGAATCTTTCCTGCGGGGAGAGGGAAAATAAAAAAATAGGAAAAAAAAGAGTTCAAGGGCATGAAATAGTGAAAAACAGAGGGAGCACTGGACTTCTTTAGGCCTCAGTCTTCCCATCTGTAAAATGAGAGGGCTGATCTAGATCTGTGCTGTCTGGTATAGCAGTCACCAGGAACATGTGGCTGTGGAGCACCTAAATGGTGCAAGACTGAATGTTACTGATATTCTGTAAGTGCAAAATACATACTGGACTTTCAAGACAGTAAGAAAAAAAAAAGAGGCCAGGTGCAGTGGCTCATGCCTGTAATCCCAACACTTTGGAAGTCCGAGGCAGGAAGATCACCTGAAATCAGGAGTTCAAGACCAACCTGGCCAACATGGTGAAACCCCATCTCTACTAAAAATACAAAATTAGCCAGACATGGTAGTGCATGCCTATAATCCCAGTTGCTTGGGAGGCTGAGGCAGGAGAATTGCTTGAACCTGGGAGGCGGAGGTTGCAATAAGCCGAGATCATGCCACTGCACTCCAGCCTGGGCAACAAAAGTGAAACCCTGTCTCAAAAAAAAGAAAAAAGAGCAAATTTAAAGTATCTCACTAAAATATTCTTATATTGCTTCCATGTTGAAATGATTTTATATTAGATATAATGGGTTAAATAAAATATTAAAATTAATTTTGCAGGCTGGGCACAGTGACTCACTCCTGTAATCCCAGCACTTTGGGAAGTTGAGGCAGGTGGATCACTTGAGGCCAGGAGTTAGAGACCAGCCTGGCCAGCATGATGAAACCCTGTCTCTACTAAAAATACAAAAATTAGCCGGGCGTGGTGGTACAACCTGTAGTCCCAGCTGCTCGGGAGGCTGAGGCATGAGAATCACTTGCACCTGGAAGGGGGAGGTTGCAGTGAGCCGAAATCACACCACTGCACCCCTGCTGAACGACAGAGCAAGACTCTCTCAAAATAAATCAATTAATCAAATTAAATTAAATTAATTTTGCCCTTTTTTGGGTATGTTTTAAAAGCCGTGGCTGCCAGAACATATTAAGTTACATGTGCGGCTTACATTTCTGGCTTGCATTATCTTTCTGTGGACAGTGTGGGTCCAGATGATTTCTAAGTCTCATGCCCAGCTCTGAACACAGGTGATTTCCATTTTGCACACATCTATCAGAGTACCTCTCATGCCTCAGGCAAATGTCACAGAAAGACAGCTGTGTGGGCAATCAGCAAGAATGCCACAGGCTCATTGCTAGAAGAGAGGGATGTGCAAATGTTAGAATGATGAACTTGGGATCCATGGACTTGGCTGGTTCATGGAAGGGAGAGAGGCTGCCTGTAAGCGATGAGGTCTGAATATGAACCTTGAAGTATAATCGTTCCCATTTATTGGTCTGCGCCTATGAGCACATCCTGCGCCATGCCTTTTCCATACCCCGGCTCAGTGAATCTTCACCACATTCTTTGAAGTGGGTGCTATTATTGAGTCTGTTTTACTGATGGGAAAATGGAGTCCCAGAGAGTTAAAATAATGTGTCTGGAGTCACATGGCTCACTGGTAATGAGTACATGAGTAGTGACGAGTAGTGAGTAAATGGTTGAGTTGGAATTCCACCCAGACACTCTGGTCCCAGAGCTCCCTCTCTTAAAGTGGAGGTGTCATAGGATAATGGTTACAGCCAGACTCGGGCCAGCGAGGCCAGCCTGACCCCTGGCTCCTTCACTTGCAAGTATGTGACCTTCGGAAAGTTACTTAAAGCTTCTGTTTCCTCATCTGTAGAGTGGGGATAATAGTAATTATCTAAGAGTTCAAGGGGATATGGAGATTATGATCATGCATATGAAGTGATGCAGTCCATTAGAGCAGTGCCTGGCACCTGGCTGCTGTGATAATGGCAGTGGTGACAATAGTGCTACCATACTGTCTGACACAGAATCAGTGAGTATTTTAGAGTGTGGAGAAAGGTGGCAAAGATTATTCTGAAGCAGAGTAAACAATGCAAGAATCTGCTCACCTGTAAAGTGGCCCAGGTCGGCCCCGTACGTGGCGGTCTTCACTGTTATTTCTGGTGGCTCTCAGGTCTTGAGTCAAGACGTCCCAGCTCTCCACTCATCGATATTAAACCCATCGAGTTTGGCGTTCTCAGCTCCAAGAAGGAGCCCATCCAGCCTTCGGTGCTCAGACGGACCTATACCCCCGATGACTATTTCAGGAAGTTCGAACCCCACCTGTACTCCCTTGACTCCAACAGCGACGACGTGGACTCTCTGACGGATGAGGAAATCCTGACCAAGTACCAGCTGGGCATGCTGCACTTCAGCACCCAGTACGACCTTCTGCACAACCACCTCACCGTACGCGTGATCGAGGCCAGGGAGCTGCCACCTCCCATCTCCCATGACGGCTCGCGCCAGGACATGGCACACTCCAACCCCTATGTCAAGATCTGTCTCCTGCCAGACCAGAAGAACTCGAAGCAGACTGGGGTCAAACGCAAGACCCAGAAGCCTGTGTTTGAGGAGCGCTACACCTTCGAGATCCCCTTCCTGGAAGCCCAGAGGAGGACCCTGCTCCTGACCGTGGTGGATTTTGATAAGTTCTCCCGCCACTGTGTCATTGGGAAAGTTTCCGTGCCTTTGTGTGAAGTTGACCTGGTCAAAGGCGGGCACTGGTGGAAGGCGCTGATTCCCAGTTCTCAGGTAAGGGGTGGGTTTGTGGTGTCTCCTCCTGGGAGCTTTTTACAAAAGTGGCTATTTTTACTTTACTGTTTAAAAGGGTTTTTTTGGATTTTTAAAACTGTTTATCTTTTTATTTTTACTTTTTTTGAGACGGAGTCTCGCTCTGTCACCAGGCTGGAGTGCAGTGGTGCGATCTCGGCTTACTGCAACCTCCGCCCCCTGGGTTCAAGCGATTCTCCTGCGTCAGCCTCCTGAGTAGCTGGAACTGCAGGCATGTGCCACCACGCCAAGCTAATTTTTGTATTTTTAGTAGAGACGGGGTTTCACCATGTTGGCCAGGATGGTCTCGATCTCCTGACCTCCTGATCTGCCCACCTCAGCCTCCCAAAGTGCTGGGATTACAGGCGTGAGCCACTGTGCCTGGCCAAACTTTTTGTTTTGAAATAATTTTTAACTCACAAGAGGTTGCAAAAATGGCAGAGAGTTCCTGTGTCCTCTGGATTCAGCATCCCGCAGTGATAATGTCTTACAGAACCAGGAAATAGACACTGGCAGCTAACCCAGAGCTTATATAGATGTCACTAGTTTTTATGTGCATCACTTGTGTCATTCTGTGAAAAGTTATCAGGTATATAGATTCATGTAGCCACCATTACTCTGGAAGCCTCTTTAAAATCATTGATGCCAAGTTATTTAAAAAGGAGAATGATTGCGCAGGGTATAAAGCTATCAATCATTTTGACTTTCAGAAATTGATTTTGAGGGAAAAAAGTGAAGGCTGGTAAACAGGATGATGCATGGATGTTTTTCAAGCCAACTGTTAGACTGGCTTCCTTCCCCCTGTCCAGCCCAGGAAAATATGGTTGGCTGCTCAGGAAGCCACCCACGGACCAGGCTGTGTCTCCGGTCCGCTGTTGGGCATTCCTGCATCATAGAGGATAACTGTCTACCCACTGTGGGTAGAAGGACGTGGGGAACCCAAGGGAAGGAAAAGACTCAGCCATTCCTCCCTCCCTCCCTCCCTCCCTTCCCACTTCTCTCCTCATTCCCTCCCTCCCTTCTTTCCCTGCTACTGTACCCTGCCAAGACTCATTTTATTAAGAATGATCAAAACTGGCCTTGAAAATTGCACCATATCAAAGACGGAGGTACTGTCTCTCAGTAATGCCAACACAGTAGATCTTGTACCATTGGAGTGGATCAAGATGTTATTTGCTCACATTTGTGGAGCAAATGTATTTTAGGCAGAAGTTTTAAATGATGGAATTCACTAGGGAGGTCATGCTGTGTGGGGATTTCTCTTTGAACGTCAGACTCATACTTGGTGAGGCAAGAAGCTCACACACAGAAAGGCACTGGAGACTGACTGAGGGAGGAATGCGCCCTATTGCCAGCTCGTGCCTACTCTGGAATTTGTGCTGGTTGTCTTACACGCTGCCAACCATCGTATGAACAGAAGCTCATCAGTGATCATTAGAGAGATGCAAATCAACACCACAATGAGATACCATCTCACAACAGTCAGAATGGCTATTATTAAAAAGTCAAAAATAACAAATGCTGGTGAGGTTGTGGAGAAAAAGGAACACTTACATACTGTCGGTGGGAGTGCAAATTAGTTCAGCCATTGTGGAAGACAGTGTGGCAATTCCTCAGAGATCTAAAGACTGAAATACCCTTTGACCCAGCAATACCATTACTGGGCATATACCCAAAGGAATATAAATTGTTCCATTATAAAGACACATGCACAGGTACATTCATTGCAGCACTATTCACAGTAGGAGAGGCATGGAATCAATCTAAATGTCCATCAGTGATAGAATAGATAAAGAAAATGTGGTGCATATATATACCATGGAATTCTATGCAGCCATGAAAAAGAACAAGAACATGTCCTTTGCAAGAACATAGATGGAGCTGGAGGCCATTATCCTCAGCAAACTAACACAGGAACAGAAAACCAAATACTGAATGTTCTCACTTATAAGTGGGAGCTAATGCTGAGAACACATGGACACAGAGAGGGGAACACACACACTGGGGCCTTTCAGAGGGTAGAAGGTGAGAGGGGGAGAGGATCGGAAAAAACAACTAGTGGGTACTAGGCTTAATACCTGGGTGATAAAATAATCTATACAAAAAATACCCATGACACAAGTTTACCTATGTAACAAACCTGCACTTGTGCTCCTGAACTTAAAAGTTAAAAAAAAAAAATTAAGTTCTGCCAAAAAAAACAAAAAAAACCCCAAGCTGGTTGTTTTTGTCTGGGTTCCCTAGAAGCAGAGCCGGAGATGGGGATTTGGATGTAGATTTGTTGCCAGGGCTGCCATAACAGAGCACTACAAATTGAGTGGCTTAAAGCAACACAGATTTATTGTCTCAGAGGCTGGAGGCAAGGAGTCCTGGGTCAAGGCATTAGCAGGGCCATGTTCCCTGTGAAACCTGGAGGGGAAGCCTTCCTCGCTTCTGGTGGTTGCAGGCAGTCCTCGGAATTCCCTGGCTGGAACTGGGTCACTCTAATCTCTGCGCCACCATTACATGACCATCTTTGCCCTGTGTGTGCCTGTGTCTCTTCTTATAAGGACACCAGTCATATTGAATTGGGGCCCCCCTACCGAGACCAGCTCGGCTGTAGAGACCCCCACCCAGGTGATGCTGAAGGAACTAAGAGTCAGACACCCAGATAGAACAGCAAAGGGGGCTATCCGGGGGGCCAGCAGCCTTCCCAGCCGAGAGCCTCAGCGGGCTGACAGCCTTCCGGGCTGAGGGCCCTGGGTAGACACTGACCCCTGCATTTAGTCTCTTTGAACAAGTGATCATTATTAACAAACAGGTGTTTGGTATTTTCCCATAACACAAAATATGCCAAGTAGGCAGCTGGTGCCCGCTAACCGTTGATCACAGACAAACCAAAAAGTATTCTCCACGAGGGAGCCACGGGGGCAGGGTCAAATATCTTAAAGAATTGTTTTAACCGGTGTATGATATTGATACATTGTCCTGCCAACCACTTTGGAATGCCCCAAGTAGTTTTCTACTTTCGGGGGGTCGGGGGAGCAGCTAGGTTTTCCTTGCCATTGTTCTTCCTAGCAAACAATATATTCTGTCATACACTCAGTATTTCTTAATATTCATACACTTAGCATTTCTCAACAACTTAATATTTCTCAACACTCACCCTATTCCAGTGTGACCTCATCTTAATTTAAATAGCTACATCTGCAATGACCTGATTTCCAAATAAGGTCCCATTCTGAGATACCAGGGGTCAGGGTTAGGATGGCAACCTGTCTTTTTTTTTGTGTGTGTGAGACGGTCTTGTTCTGTCACCCAGGCTGGAATGCAGTGGTGTAATCATAGCTCAATGCAGCCTTGAACTCCTGGGCTTAAGCAATCCTCCTACCTCAGCCTTTCATGGCTGGAACCATGTGATAACACAAGTGTACACCAACACGCCCAGATAATTTTTATGTTTTTGTAGAGGTGGAGTCTCATTATTTTACCCAGGGTGGTCTCAAACCACTGGGTTCAAGAGATCCTCCTGCCTTGACCCTCAAAGTGCTGGGATTACAGACATGAGTCAGTACAGCTGCCCTGATTGCTGATTTTCATTAGAGGCTAACATGTGCCTTCACCAATTGGTTGGTTGATTAGTGGAACGGGAAGGAAAGGAGGCAGTTGTGTAATGGTATATAAGACAAAACTATTCTGTTTCTTATTTTCAGCCTATTCTAATGGTGTATGGGGTTGGACTAACTCTTAGGGTCTAGTTATACTTTCTCTTTGGAAAACCCATATGGAAGATGAACGGGTGGCTTGTGGGGCCAGCACATAGGCACCTCCTGGCTCTGGGCAGAACATCCCATCTATCTTGCAATGTTCCATCTGACTGCATCTTTGATCTTGGCATTCAGGAAATGGCAGTTAATGGGGGTCTCAATGTTAAGGTTGGTTGGAAGATGATGGAAATAAGACCGTAGAGTGAGTGGGATGAGGGATTGACATAGACATAAAATTACACTGGCCGTTTAGAGAAGTTCTGCTTACCTGAATGGATTGAAAGCCATTGAAATCTGTGCAGGCTCAAGTCTTTAAAAAAATTATTAGTCAACATGGTGAAACCCTGTCTCTACTAAAAATACAAATATTAGCTGGGTGTGGTGGTGGGCACCTATAATCCTTGCTACTTGGGAGGCTGAGGCAGGAGAATCACTTGAACCCGGGAGGTGGAGGTTGCGGTGAGCTGAGATCGTGCCATTGCACTCTGGTCTGGGCAACAAGAGTGAAACTCTGTCTCGAAATTAAAAAGGAAATTATTAGTTTTAATTGTGGGAAAATACACACAACACGAAATTTACCATCTTAACCATTTTTGACTGTACAGTTTGGGGACTTTAAGTACATTCACATTGTTGTGTGACCATTATCACCATCCATCTCCAGAACTCCTGCAAAACTGAAACCCTACACCCATTAACCAATAACTCCCCATCTCCCTTTCCCCCCAGCCTCTGGCAACCATCATTCTACTTTCTATGAATTTAACAGTTCTAGGTACCTCATGTAAGTAGAATCATAGAGTATTTTTCTTGTGATTGGCTTGTTTCGCTTGGGATAGTGTTTTCAAGGTTCATCTGTGTCATGGCATGAGTTAGAATTTTCTTCTTTTTAAAGGCTGAATAATATTCCTCTGTGTGTATGTGTGTGTCATATTTTATTTATTCATTCATCCATTAATGGACACTTGGGTTGCTTCTACCGTTTGGCTATTGTAAATAATACTGCTATGAACACAGGTGTGCAGATGGCTTTTTGACCAACAATGTGTGTATTTTTTAAGCCATAAAAATATCCATAATGTAGGTAGTTCATTTTCTCTTGAGTTCATGTGGCCTGGGGAAGGAAGAGCAAGGGCAGTGCAGAGATTAGATGCTCCCTGGTCATGCGGGAACCTTTCTGAGCATTAGGAAGGATATACAGTTGTATCTATTAGGCGAGACTCATCCAGTATTTCTAAGGTTTGTGCATTTCACTATATATATATATTTAATCTAAAAAAAAAAAAAACCAGGCCGGGTGCAGTGGCACACACCTGTAATCCCAGCACTTTGGGAGGCCAAGGTGGGCAGATCACAAGGTCAACAGATCGAGACCATCCTGGCCAACATGGTGAAATCCCGTCTCTACTAAAAATACAAAAATTAGCCAGACACGATGGCATGTACCTGTTGTCCCAGCTACTTGGGAGTCTGAGGCAGGAGAATCACTTGAACCCAGGAGGCAGAGGTTGCAGTGAGCCGAGATCATGCCATTGCATCCAGCCTGGTGACAGAGTGAGACTCCGTCTCAAATAACAACAACAGCAACGAAACCCCACCACGAACAAACACTGAACCCTGGTTAATGATACGCCTGCCGAAATGTGTAGGGGTGCCATGGTCTGAATGCTTCCTAAATTCATATATTGACATCCTAACCCTGAGGTGATGGTATTAAGAGGTGGGGCCTTTTAGGAGGTGATTAGGCCACGAGGGCAGAGCCATCATGAATGGGATTGGTGCCCTTGTAAAGAGGCTCTAGAGAGTTGCCTTGTCCCTTTCTCCATGTGAGGCGAAACCAAAAGGTCCCATCTATGAGGAATGGCCCTCAGCAGACATGAAATCAGCTGGTGCCTTGATCTCGGACTTCCCAGCCTCCAGAAGCGTGAGAAATAAATTTCTGTTGTTTTCAGGCCACTCAGTTTATGGCATTTTAGTTGTAGCAGCCTGGATGGACTAAGACCATGGAGAAGTGTACTAATGTCAACAACTTATTTTGAAATGCATTTGAAAAAGATAGAGTGAGAGATAGATGGATAGGAATGAAGCAAATAGAGCACATTTAAAAAATAATTATAGCATTGTTAATATCAGTAACTGTTCGCTATAGAATCTAGGGGATGTATCTAAGCATGCACTGTACAATTCTTTTTTTCTTTTTATTTTTTTGAGATGGAGTCTCTCTGTGTCACCCAGGCTGGAGTGCAGTGGTGCAATCTCAGCTCACTGCAACCTCCATCTCTCGGGTTCAAGCAATTCTCCTACTTCATCCTCCTGAGTGGCTGGGACTAAAGGCACGTGTCACCATACCTGCTAATATTTTGTATTTTTAGTAGAGACAGGGTTTCACCATGTTAGCGGATGGTCTTGATCTCCTGACCTCATGATCTTCCACCTTGGCCTCCCCAAGTGCTGGGATTATAAGCGTGAGACACCATGCCCGGCCATACTGTGCAATTATTTAAGCCTCTGTGTATTTGAAAGTGTTGAGAATGTAAGACACAGCCAGGCACACTGGCTCACAGATGTAATTCCAGCGTCTTGGGAGGCTGAGGCGGGAGGATCACTTGAGCCCAGGAGTTTGAGACCACTCTGGCCACCATGGTGAAACCCCATCTCTACTAAAAATACAAAAATTAGCTGGGCATGGTGGTACATGCCTGTAGTCCCAGCTACTCAGGAGGCTGAGGCATGAGACTCCCTTGAACCTAGGAGGCAGAGGCTGCAGTGAGCTGAGAATGCTCTGTTGCACTCCAATCTGGGTGGCAGAGTGAGACCCTGTCTCAATCAATCAATCAATCAATCAATCAATCTAGACCTGGGTATGGTGGCTCATGACTAAAATCCCAACACTATGTGAAGCCAAAGTGGGAGGATCACTTCAGACCAGGAGTTCAAGAGCAGCCTGGGCAACATAATGAGACCCTGTTTCTACAGGAAAAAGAGAGAATGTTCATAAGAAGATATTGGGGAACAAAAGACAAGAAGTACAGATGCCAGTCAGGAAAAGTTGCTGTGGTCTCTTAGGTGACAGGTGGTGATGATCTGGGCTCCGTGTAAGGTGGCGGTGACAAAGGATGCAATTTGAAAGCAGAGTCTTGGATGCGTAGGAACAGCCTTTCAGGAAACTGTAAACAAGGAATATGAAACGGTGCAGGGGCGGGGATGGGGTGGGTTTCTACTACCCAGGTGGTTCTCTTACTTTAACAAGCATCAGAATCACCTGGGAGCTGTGACTGTGGAGGCTCCCAGACTTCAGCCTCCCTGATTCTGATTTCCCATGTCTTGGGTGAGAGGCCCATGAACCTGCACTTGAGCCAATGGGTTGGTAGATTCTAATGCAGGCAAATTCTGGAACTCGTTCTGAGAAACTCTGGGTGGCTGGTGGAAGGTGGAAGGTGGAAAGGGTTCGGCCGTTTAAGCTGGACAGACTTGCATCTAAAACTTGGCTCTGCCACTTATGGGTTGGATGTTGTGATGATTTCATGAGCTGACATGGCAAGGACTGTGCCCGGGCTGCTCAAGTGCCTGGTGTGCAGGGTGCATCCAATACAAGGCTGCCATTAAGATGATATTTTATGAAGCCATTCTGGGAAGGAGTAGATTAAGTTAAAGTGCTCTTAGGAATTCCTGGAGAAGAGTTCTGAGTCCTGTCAGGGTGCAGTATCTTACATTACAAAGCCAGATTGCCCACTGAAGAGGAATGTTTGATTTGGGCCTGGAAGAAGAAAATGTGTTTAGTCAAAAGTGGTATTTGCACAGCCGAATGCTGGATATTTATGTTTCTGAACATTGCTTCAACCTGAGATTTGCTCTGTTTAAAGGAAAACCTTTTAGGTCTTTGATGGCTAGAATTCAGGCATTGTGGCTTTGGAAGCAGAGTCTCTGTGTGCGGCCACTAAACAAGCTGTCTTTTCCAGTATCTGCTGACACCTGGGAAAGTCGTCTGTCTTCCTAGATTGGGCTCCTCTAGAAACAGACCTCAAGGCAAAGACTTGAGTGCATGCATTTTCTTTAGGAAGCCATGCTGAGAAACAGCAGAAGAGAAGGGAGAAAATGAGACCAATGAAGGGTCTCACCACTGTGGGCAACCAGAGCTTAATCCTACTGGGGACCTCAGTGTGGTCTACCCTAGGGGCGAGGGAGCTGGGGTATTTATTCACCCATTCCCATCTGGCATGGGTTGCAGGATGCTCCAGAGTCCTTAATTCCCTGGGCACCTCCAGCTTGCCTGATGGACATGAGCAGGAAGGACTCCACTGGCCAGAGAGACTTAAGCAGAGATAAAGGGCTGACAAAAGGCAGTCAACGAAGTCTGTTCTGGTTGGGGCTAGGTGCTGCGGTGGGCACCTTTAGCACTGCTACACTTTCTCTTGCCACCCTCAGGGCTCAGGATGTAGCATCCTCCATGCCTCTGCTTCTCCCTGCTTGCCGTCTCTCTTCATTTCCCCTTTCCTCTGATCAGGAAGGCGCAATGCAGATGAGTAACACTGGCTAAGCAGAAACCTGTAAAGAAAAAGATGTCAGTTCCCTCTTCTATTTATTTATTTATTTATGTTTTAAAGACGGTGTTTCACCATGTTGGTCAGGCTGGGTCTTGAACTCCCGACATCAGGTGATCCTCCCGCCTTGGCTTCCAAAGTGCTTGGATTACAGGCGTGAGCCACCACGCCCGGCCAGCTCCCCCTTCTAATAGAGGCACCCAATCTTTGCAAATGATTGTCTTGGCAGCCATGTCTCTCTCTGGGCTGTTGGGGGAACGGAGGACAAGGAAAATCTACAGCTCTCTATTCAGCGAGTGCTCCCTCTCCCCTCATCCCTTTTACACGTAGATACTGGGAGTAAGGAGGATTGTGAACGCTGCAGAACCGCCTCTGCCTCTTATAAATCCCAGAGATGTTGCTGGCTCCTGGGTACTTCTCCTTGGTCCTCACTTTGGGCCAGGGCAGCATGTTCTGGGGTCAACAGGACACACCATCACTCAGCATCCTATGATACCCTATGGGGTATCAGCATAGACGTCAGCATGTGTTGTTATTCATGTTAGTATCTTTCTTTATGTATTTATTAGAGACAGGGCCTCACACTGTCACTGAGGCTAGAGTGCAGTGGTGCTTTCATGATTACTGCAGCCTCAAACTCCTGGGCTCAAGTGATCTTTCCGCCTTAGCCTCCCAAGTAGCCAGGACCACAGGGGTGAATCACCACACCCAGCTAATTTTTAAATAATTTTTTTGTGGTGACGGAGTCTTGCTATGTTGCCCAGGCTGGTCTCGAACTCTTGGCCTCAAGCAGTCTTCCTGCCTTAGACTCCCAAAGTCCTGAGATTGCAGGTATGAGCCGTCATGCCCAGCCAAATAAAAGTGTTCTAGTCTTGGTATCTTTAGCACTAGGAAGGAACTCAGTAGATGTCTTCTGAATTGAACAAACATTGCTGTATAAAGAGCATGTGCGTTTGAATTCAACTGACCTCGTTAAAAGTTCCAGCTTTGGTCGGGCATGGTGGCTCACGCCTGTAATTCCAGCACTTTGGGAGGCCGAGGAGGGTGGATCATAAGGTCAAGACGTCGAGATCATCCTGGCCAACATGGTGAAACCTCGTCTCTACTAAAATTAGCTTGGCGTGGTGGCACGGGCCTGTAGTCCCAGCTTCTCGGGAGGCTGAGGCAGGAGAATCACTTAAACCTGGGAGGGGGAGGTTGCAGTGAGCTGAGATCACACCACTGCACTCCAGCCTGGGCCACAGAGTGAGACTGTCTCAAAAAAGAAAAAAGTTCCAGCTTCACCATTTCCCAGTTGTGTGAACTTGAGTCTATCCCCTAGGCTGTGAATTAGGGATAATAATTCTCACTGCATGGAGAACTGAGGGAGCATTGTGAGGATAGTGATGGTGGCAAGCTCTCACATAGCACTCACTGTGTGCCGGCCATTCTGCTAAATGCTTTTGTTGTGTGAACTGTTATCATCATCCCATTTTATAGATGGAGAAACTGAGGGATGCATTAAGCAACACACCTAAGCCACAGAACTGGGGCTTGAACCCTTATCATCCAGCTGCAGAGGCTGCATTCCCAGCCACTCTACTCCACGGCACTGCCTCTTTTATTTATTTATTATTTATTTTACCTTTAAGAAAACATACCCCCCTTTGTTTTAAAGAGATGGGGGCGCCAGACGTGGTGGCTCACACCTGTAACCCTTGCCCTTTGGGAGGCCGAGGCAAGTGGATCACCTGAGGTTAGGAGTTTGAGACCAGCCTGGCCAACATGGTGAAACCTCGTCTTTATTAAAAATATAAAAATTAGCTGGGTGTGGTGACGCATACCTGGAATCCCAGCTACTCCGGAGGCTGATGCAGGAGAATCACTTGAACCCGGGAGGTGGCGGTTGCAGTGAGCCGAGATCACTCTACTGCAGTCCAGCCTGGGCAAGCAAGTGAGACACTGTCTTACCCCTGTTATCCTAGCACTTTGGGAGGCCAAGGTGGGAGGATGGTGTGAGTCAGGAGTTCAAGACCAGCCCAGGGGAACAGAGTGAGATTCCTATGTCTATAAAAAATTTAAAAATTAGCCTGATAGAGTGATGCACATCCACAGTCACAGCTATTCGGGAGGCTGAGGTGGGAGGATCGCTTGAGCACAGGAGATAGAGGCAGCAGTGAGCTATGATGGCACCACTGCACTCCAGCCTGGGTGACACAGCAAGACGCTGTCTCAGAAAAAGACACTGAAACCAAAAAGATGCAAAAAGAGATGGAATCATGCTATATATCCTGAATAAATGGTGATTGGGAACCCAGATGCCAGAAGGTCACAGGGAGGGACCCGAGGAGGGAACATGCCAAGAAGAGGGGAGATGGAGGCACAGTTGAGATTGAAACCACAAGGAATTGGCTTAGAATCTGATTTGTGTTTCAATTTATACTACCTTGGCCATAGCCATGCCCCAGGCAGACAGTAGATAGATTTTTCTTTTTTAGAGTCTCACTCTGTCACTCAGGCTGGAGTGCAGTGGCGTGATCTCAGTTCACTGCAACCTCTGCTACCCAGGTTCAAGCGATTCTCTTCCCTCAGCCTCCTGAGCATCTGGGATTACAGGTGCCTGCCACCGTGCCTGGCTAATTTATATATATATTTTTTTGTAGGGATGGGGTTTCACCATGTTGGCCAGGCTGGTCTTGAACTCCTGACTTCATAATCCACCTGCCGTGGTCTTCCAAAGTGCTGGGATTACAGATGTGAGCTACTGTGCTCGGCCTTTTTTTTTTTTTCTAAGACAGAGTCTTGCTCTGTTGCCGAGGCTGGAGTCCGATGGTGCGATCTTGGCTCACTGCAACCTCTGCCTCCCAGGTTCAAGTGATTCTCCTGCCTCAGCCTCCTGAGTAGCTGGGATTACAGGCACCTGCCACCACACCCAGCTAATTTTTGTATTTTTAGTAGAGACGAAGTTTCACCTTGTAGGCCAGGCTGGTCTCGAACTCCTGACCTCAACTGGTCCACCTGCCTTGGCCTCCCAAAGGGCAGGGATTACAGATGTGAGCCACCAGCACCCATCTGAAGGATTTTTTGTAAAGACTTTATTTTTTAGGGTGGTCTTAGGTTCATAGGAAAACTGAGAGGAAGGAACAGAGGTTTCCCATGTACTCCCCGTCCCCACACACATATAATCTTCTTTGTTATCAACATCTCCCACCAGAATGGTGCATTTATTACAACTGATAAACCTGCACTGACACATCATTATTACCCCAAGTCCATAATTTACATTGGGATGGTCTTGGCGTTGTGCATTCTACGGGTTTGGACCAGTGTATGACATGGATCACCATTGTAATGTCATCCAGAATAGTTTCTCTGCAACGTTTCTTTTACGCCAAGATACTTGATAATTCAAGGTGCTCAGAGTTATGTGCTCATTGGACCCAGTACTTGGAAACTGCCTGGAGTTATAAACGCCCCCAGCCTGCCTTATCAGCTGCCAAAAACAGCCTGGTAAACAGAGACACCTTACTGCATTTTATATTTTGAGATCACTCACCACCTGGTACCTTGCCAGCCAGGCTCTTGACAAGGCAAATGTCAGGTTTTTACATGAGAAATCCCTCTTTAAGTTGCCCTGAGCTGCAGTCAGCCTTGACCCTCTCGGTAGAGTCCTGGCCTTTGTGTGTACGTTAAAATTGTTTCCCGCTCAGGTTCTGATGAGCAGCAGTGTTTTGGCAATGTTGTACAGCCAGAGCTGGGCCTAGGCCAGAGTCTTGCAAAGCAGCCATTAGCTAGAAGTTTCTTTTCAATGGTCCTTCATGTTTTCTTTCTCCTTAAATAGAAATTGATTTTGCATTTTAGACATCAACATGCACTTTTTTGTTTGTTTTGTTTTAAGAGACAGGGCCTCTAAAGAAAGAGGACAAGGTTTTTTGTTTGTTTTTAGAGACAGGGTCTCACTGTTGCCCAGAATGAAATGCAGTGGCACAGTCACAGTTCACTGCAGCTTCTACCTCCTTGACTCAAGCAATCCACTGCCTCAGCCTCCTCGGTAGCTGGGACCACAGATGTGAGCCACCATGCCTGGCTAATTTGCTTAGCCATGTTGCTCAGGCTGGTCTTGAACTTCTAGCTCAAGCAATCCACCTGCCTCAGCCTCTTAAAGTGCTGGGATTACAGGCATGAGCTACCGTGCCCAGGCTTAACATGCACTTTTGATTCCTAATAATAAAACGAACTAGAAGAGGAACAAGGGATGATTTGGACCAGCTTCCCTATTATATAGACTAGAGAGCTGTAGCACAGAGAGGCTGAGTGACTTGTTTAAAGTCACACAGCTTTCAGACAGGAAGTCTTGCCGTACTGTACCAACACTCACTTCTTTACCTCACAAGGGAAGTGATCTCATGATGGCTAAAAGCATAGACCCTGGAGTCATATAGACCTGGCTTCAAGTCTTGGCTTTGCTATCCACTACAGGTGTAGGCTCAGGTGAGTTACTTGTCATCTCCGAGCCTCAGTTTCTTAGTTCCTTGTCTGTAAATAGGGATTGTGTGGCATGCTGGCTCCCAGAGCCGATTGTTAAATTTTCAGGAATTTTGCAAGCTGGTTGACATGATCACACTGACAGCTGGCAACCAGCTATTGTATATGAAATTGACTAGTATCATAAATTAGAACCTTTTTCCCAGCACGAGAACTAAACACTTACCATCACAACACTGATCACAGTAATACTTGCTTCAAAGGGTTATTGTGGGCAGTCAGACTTAGTCCTTATGAAGCACCAAAAACAGAGCCTAGCACGTGTTTACAGCAGTGCCAAGTCTTGGTGAAGAGCACAGACCTAGTGTCCTTTAATTTTCAGGTCAGAGCCAGTCCAACCACTTCCAGCAGTGTGACTTTGGGTAATTACTCAATGTCGTTGATGGTAATCATTGCTAGCCCTCCCTGAGTACTTACCTTGGATCAAGTACTGCTCTAAGGGCTTTCATTTTCACCCAGAGGCTATTATTATTCCCATTTTATGGTTAAAGAAACTCAGGCACAGAAAGTTTGAGTAACTTACCCAAGGTCATGAAGTTAGTAAATGGAGGAGGCTGTGTTCAAATTCTGGCATCTGCTCTTAACTTTTTCCCTGTTTCACTGAGGCTCAGCTTGTTGGAAAATGGAAAGAATAACAACCCCAACATCAAGGGTCACAGTTAGGCTGTCATCTGATAATGCCTGTGGCATGAGGCAGGACCTCAATTAATGTGAACTTCCTACTGGTAACACTAAATAAATGTCACTGGCAGTCATTACCATGATGATTGCATTGAAATCTTCCTAGCCAAGAAATTTTATCTCAGTTTGAGTAGGAGAATAAAGTAGTATTTGTCATCCAAGCAATTCATCAACTTCCTCTGGGATTGAGATGAGGCTATGAGCTTTGAGTGGTCAGTGGGTGAGTGGCCCAGGTTTCTAGTGGTAAGCTCCAGAGAGAACATGAAGGGCTTTATTCAGAGTGAGAAGTCGAATGTTTCCATAGGCTGTCAACATTGAGCACGTATGTATGGCAGGTTCCCAGGCTATGAACATGAGCAAGGGCCTGGTCCCTGCCCTTGAGGCTCTCATAATATAATAAGTATGAGCATTTGTCAGATGTGTCCTGTTTCCCGACACTGTGCAAAGTGTTTTCTACATGTGGTCCCACTGTAGACCTACTCGAGCCTGTGAGGTATGGTGACCCATCCTCATTCCACACAGGAGGAAACTGAGGTCCTGGTCAATGAGTGGCTCACCTGAGGTTATTCAGGGAGTAAATGGTGGAGCTTGGACATGAACTTAGACGGGGTGACATCTAAGCTCAGTACTTCTTATTACCTGAAATTGCCTTTGAAAAACAGTAATGGCCATCAATCTCTATTATATTGGGCTGGGCACAGTGGCTTACACCTGTAATCCCAGCACTTTGGGAGGCCGAGGCAGAAGGATGCTTGAGGCCAAGAATTCAAGACCAGCCTGGGCAAAATCAAGACCCCTTCTCTACAAAACAAAAAATTAAGTAGGCATGTTTGTGCACACCTATAGTCCTAGTTACTTGAGAGGCTAATGCAGGAGGATCCCCTGAGGCCAGGAGTTCAAGTCTGCAGTGAGTTATAATTGCACCACTGCACTTCCAACCTGAGTGACAGAGCAAGACCCTGTCTCAAGAAAAAAAAAATCTATGATATTGATATCTATGAAGGGGAAAACTAATAGGGCTATAAGAAAAAGGTCTTTTTATTTCAAACAGCAGCAGAACCGACTTTGGCAGCTTGAGGAAAATGATGAATAAGATGATAATAGGCTCATTTATTAAATCTGGGCTATAAGCCCTTCATATATATTAACCCAGTTAATTCTCACAACAACTATATGATTCGTGTCCTTACTATCCCCATTTTACAGATAAGAAAACTGAGGCCAGGGAGTTAGGAAACTTGCCCACAGTCATCATGTCTGGCTCTCTGGGAGAGACAGAGGATGATATTGAAAGGATAGTGGAGTAGTTTACAGAATCAAAAGAAGTAAATCACCAAGGCCTCTGGGACTCTCTAGACCAGATCCCCATGGACTTCTCTCTAGAGCAGAACAGCCCAACAGATACAACATGGCTGCATGTTAATGGGCCATATACATGGCTCATATACATGACCATAATTTTAAATCCCTAGGAAACACATTTTACAAACTAAAAGAAATAGGGGAAATTTACTCTAATATTATTTTATGCAATCTGATACATCTAAAGTGTTATCATTTCTACAAATCATCAAAGTAAAATATTATTGGTGTGAAATTTTACATTCATTTTTCACACTAAATGGTCAGATCCATTGCTTCTTTCACACTCACAGCACGTCTCGATTTGCACTAGCCGTGTTCAAGTGTGCAGCAGCCATAAGAGGCAAGGTGTTCCTCTACTGACAGCAAAGCCTTAGAAGGATCAGATTAATTGACTTGACTCCGTGGACTCAGGTCATTCCCTCTTCGTTTCTCTCCATTCGAGTTTTATTTCTAGGTGATAGAGAATCCAGTGGATTGCCCCCTTGGGCAGGGAGTCCAGGGCAGGGGTAGTAAGGTATTTCTGGAAGGTGTGGCTAGAAGGTGTTTGATCTGGACTTTTACTACAGCTGGGGTTGGCCTCAAGATGTGTGTAAACTCAGTGTTGAGAGAAAAAAAGAGAAGAGGAGAGGTGAGATTGAGGGTTTAGTTTCAAAAGAGCTTCTGTCCACACTGGTGACCCTATGATCTTCCTTAGGGAATTAAATTGGGCAACCGACAGGTGATGTGTGGCGGCAGAAGGTCAGATCAACTCATCAGTATCACTGGAATAAAGATTGCACATTCCAGTGGGGGGAACAGCTGGGGGATGTTTCCAAGCCCCCACCACCCAGGGCTCTCTCAATGTTCTTGAGGCCAACAGTGGAAGTCTGCTTCACCACCAGGTCCCACTGAGGCCCCAGCTATTGCTGAACTGTCCAAGGGACCGCATCACCTGCACACAGAGCCTGTGTGAGGGGGAAATTTGTTTCTAGGTGGCACCAAGGGAGTCTTGGAGACCTGCTTATTTGTGGCATGGAAGGACTTGCCTTCCGAGATTTGTGTTATGTGTCAGGACCCTTTGGGCCACCAGGGACACAGTCCCAACTCAGACTCCCTTCATGGGGGACAGGGGAAGAGCTACTTAGGGAACTGCAAATCCCAGGAGTTCCCTGAGCTTCAGGCACAGCTGAATTCAGGGGCTCAAATCTTGTCATCAGATAGACTCTTACACTGTAGATTGTTAGAGTCAACGAACACCAGCTAACTCCTGTACAAATGCCCAGTGTGAGCCCCACCCAAATCACAGCAAAAGAGCTTCTGACACTGGAAGAAGGGGGGAGGGGAGGAGTGCTAAATAGAAGCTACACGTACCTCTCCTATGGGCCCCCAAAACCAAAGACTGAGAGAAAGTGTCATTTTCGTAATAGGGAGGGCTTCTAAGGGCAGCAGACATAAGAAAGGAAAGCAGCTAAAAAGGAATGCCCCTGCTTTAAAATAAATAAATAGATCTATTAGATTCTTACTGTGTGCCCCTTACCAGTATGGTGGTAAGGGGGTAGGCTTTAGAGTCTGACAGACCCAAGTTTCGATCCTGACTTGACCACTTACACCTTCATTCATTCAACAGGTACTTACTGAGCACTTGCTTAGTCCAGGCACTAGTATTCCAGGGGTTACTCACTGTGTGACCTTGGGGAAGTTACTTGATTTCTCTGAGCCTCAGTTTTCAGTGGGGAAAGTGGGAGTAAAAGCCAAAAAGTGTAGTTTTCAAGAGTTCAGGATCTGAAGTTAGTTTCTTATAAGGTTCATACCTTGTAAACTATTTTCACTCACACTTCTGACACCAAATTTGTGGGGTTTCTTTTTTTCCCTCATACCAGACAGTTCTCCAGTTCTCTGGACTTGGTGTCCAACTTGATGTCCTTCAATTCAATTCATTCTGACACTAAATACCTGGAGATAGTGCAGACCCCACAGGTTAAGGTCTCAGTTCCGTAAGATTCCCCCCACTTCCCACACCAGTCAAAAGCCCCAGGGTGCCACCTATACCTCTGATTGACCTGGCTATAAATTGGGAGTTCCCATGACCCCCTCCTCAAGTTCAATAATTTGTTACAAAGGCTCACAGAATTCAGGGAAACACTTTACTTACTATGACCAGTTTATTATAAAGGATACAACTTAAGAACAGCCAAGTAGAAAGGACGTGTAGGGCAAGACATGAGGCAAGGGGTTGGCCCTTTGGGCACGCCACCCTCCCAGCACCTTGATGTATTCACTAACATAGACGCTTTCTGAACCTCTTCATTTAGGGATTTTATGGAGATACCTTTATATAGGCAGGATGGATTAAACCATTGACCACTGGTGACAGAACTTAACCTCTAGCCCCTCCCCTCCCTAGAGGTCTGAGAGTGCAGCTGAAAGTTCCAACCCTTCAATCATGCTTTGAACTTTCTGAAGACCAGCCCCATCCCGTCATCTCATTAGCATACGAAAGATACTCTGATCATTCTGGAGATTCCAGGCATTTTATTTTTATTTTTATTTTTATTTGAGATAGGATCTCGCTCTGTCACCTAGGCTGGAGTGCAGTGATGCAATCATGGCCCTCTGCAGCCTCAACATCCAGGCTCAAGCAGTCCTCCCACCTCAGCCTCCTGAGTAGCTGTAACTACAGGTGTGCACTGCCATGTCTTGCGAATTTTTTTCTCACACCTGTAATCCCAGCATTTTGGGAGGCCGAGGGAGCTGGATCACTTGAGGTCAGGAGTTCAAGACCAGCCTGGCCAACATAGTGAAACCCCGTATCTACTAACAATACAAAAAAAAAATTAGCTCTGTGTGGTGGTACGTGTCTATAGTGCCAGCCACTCAGAAGGCTGAGGCAGATGAATCTCTTGGGCCCAGAAGGTGGAGATTGGAGTGAACCAAGATTGCACCACAGCATTCCAGCCTGGGTGATGAGTGAGACCCTGTCTCAAAAAAAAAAAAGAAAGAGAGGGGGAAGCACTCACAGCTCTGCCTGGCACATGGTATGCTCTCAAATAATGTTAGTTATCAGTAACATCATCATCATTATCATCATCGTCATCGAAGGGCCCTTTGAGAACTGAATGACGTAGTGTGATAAGAAACAAGATGCTCAGCCCCAAGTGTGGTCTAGAAGTGCTCGGTCAATGTCTCTGCTGCGGTTATTATTCATTAATTTAGTGAACATGTTAGGGGGTTGTCCCTATGTTGGCTGTGGTGTGCATCTTGGGGATAAAGTGATAAGTGAAGGGCTCGAAGTCTAGGCTGAAGTCTATGTTAAAACTGGGAATCCTGAGGGCTTCCCGCCGGTGCAGGGGCTCAGTCATGGCTCTGTGCCCAATGCAGCACCCTTGCCTGGCACAGCCTGGAGCTTCTGCTGGTAGAATGAACAGCCACGTGTTCACTGCAAGAGGTAAGTCTCAGACTGACTGGAGAGCACGTGGCAGGGGCACCTGCCTTACTGCGAGTGGGCTGGGCGTGATATGGGGGTTGGTGGATGGTCTGGAATGTTCTGTTTACCTGGCACAGAATTTTACCCTATGGGCAATGGTGCAACATGAGATTGAGGGAAGCGGAAGCTGAGGAATGAAAAGCCTCGGACCAGGCCGTGGATTTTGGCACTTATCCTGAGGGGAATGGGAGCCACGACACAATACAAAACAGGGGAGGCCCTGCTCAGGTTTGAATTTGAGGTGGCTCCTTCTGGAGCAGTGTGCATGGTGGACTTAGACCAGGGCTTCTCAGCTTTGGCTCTCGTGACACTAGGGGCTGGACCATTCTGTGTTGGAGATGTCGTCCTGTGCATTGTTGGTTTAGCAGAACCCCTGGCCCCAACTGTTAGATGCCAGTAACTCCCTCTCCCCGACTTATCACCCACTCAAAATATCTCCAGATATTGCCACATGCCCCCTGCAGGGCACAGTCACCCCCTTGAGAACCACTGATTTGAGGATGTTTGAGAACACGGCTAGGTGACCTTAGATGTGGTGGAAGAGGGATCCTGGAGTGATTTTGGACAGGTACGGGGGGCTTGGAGGATTTTTAGGAGCTGGAAATGACATAAGGGCAGAGGGTGAAGGAGGTCTCTAGAGCCTCACTTAGCTTTCGGGGTTGAGGGGCTTGCTGGTTAGGGGTGTTGGGCAGTCGGGGGGCACAGGCGAGGATGGGGCGAGGGTGATGGCGATGAGTTAAGTGTGGGGTGCAGGTGTTGAGGATGAGCACCGCTGAGGTTTCCAGTGGACTTAACTAAAGATACCTGAGTGATCTCGTCTGACCCTGTGGCTTGAAACACCTATGTTATCAGTATTTCCAGGGCACTTGTGAAAAATTCTAATTCCCAGGGCCCTCCCCTGAGGAGTCTGATTGAGTAGGCTCTGGGAGGCCCCAGGAATCTGTGTTTCCAAACACCCCCAGTGGCTCTTTTGTTGAGGGCAGCTTTGGAAACACTGAACTTAGGTTTGCCGCCTGCTGGAGTGGCTGGCCGATGTCTCACTCCTAACCTGAACTGTTGATTTCAACCCAAATTGCTCCTCCACCAGCGTTCCCTGTATCCATTAGCGGCACCAGCATTTATCCCAAAACCTAGGAGTCCTAGCCTACAGTCATCAGCAAATCAGGCCAGCCCCACCAACCCCTTCAATCCCTTCCACTCCTGCAGCCAGGTCCAGGCTACCTTCACCTCTCACCCACAGGTTAGGACGCCCCTCCCGGGTCTCCCTGCTTCAACCCTTTGCATTGCATTTCCCAATCCAGCAGCCAGGGGAAGACAGTAAAATAAACATCAGCTCATGTCTCTCTCCTGCATCTAACCTTCTCATGGCTTCCTGTCTCATTCAACATAAAATCCAAACGAGACTCAGCCCCTGAATCTCCTTCCAACTTTATTTCCCTGGTCGCTGGCCTCCCTGCCTTCCTGACTCTGCTTCGGCCACACCAGCTTTGCTGGGTGTCTCAAGCACACCTAGCACGGCCCTACTGCAGGGCCTTTGCACTTAGCCTTGTCTTTTCCTGGAATGCTCTCCCCTCAGATACCTTCATGGATCCCTCTTTTCCCCGCTCAGGTCACCATCTCAGAGAGGCCTTCCTTGGCTTTTTTTTTTCTTTTGAGACAGAGTCTTACTGTGTCACCTACACTGGAGTGCAGTGGTGCAATCTCAGCTCACTGCAACCTCTGCCTCTCAGGTTGATTCTTGTGCCTTGTGCCTGAGTATTTGGGACTATAGGCACATGCCACCACACCTACCTAATTTTTGTATCTTTAGTAGAGACACCATGTTGACCAGGCTGGTCTTGAACTCCTGACCTCAAGTGATCCACCTGCCTCAGCCTCCCAAAGTGCTGGGATTACAGGTGTGAGCCACTGCACCCAGACCCTTAACTTTCCTTTGAAAGAGCAGCCCTATCACTTTTATCCCTGTAGTCGGCTGTGTTTTTCTTCATAGCACTTACTGCTATCAGGCATTACATATCAGTTTCCTTATTGTTTCTTCTACTTTAATGTGAATCTGAGAGGAGGCAGATTTTTTCTGTCTTGCTCCGTACTGGTACATGCCTGGTACAGAGTAAATGTTCAGCAAATATTTATGGAAGTGACGGAAGAAAGGAAAGGAGAAAGAGGAAAAAAAGAAGGCTTAGGCAAGACTAGAACTCAAAAAGAAAGTACGTTTGGGTTACATAGTCAATGTGATAGTAGAAATGATAGGCGTCACTAAATTTATAAAGTAAATCAAAGGTGGGTAGGAGTTGAATTCTGGGGAAAACTATACTTAAGGGCAGGAGAAAAAAAAACAAGAACTGTGAAGACCAAGAAATAGAAACCGGAAGGTAAGAGGAAAAGCAGGAGAGGACAGTGTCATGTGAACCAACTGCAGAATTTCAAGAACCGTGTAGCCTCCACCACTAGAACTTTGTGGGGTATGGGGTATGTGTCCTCCTTTTCCTAGGAGGAAAAGAATGAGGCTCAGAGAGGTTCAGCAGCCTGGCTAAGGTCACACAGTCAGGGTACGTGGGATAGCTGGGGTCACACCACAGGTCTGTGACTCTTTGTCCTTTGCCTTACTCCACCAGTGTGTTAAGTTTTCTGGGGCCACTGTAACACGCACTGGGTGCCTTAAAACAACAGGAATTTATTCCCTCGCAACTCTGGAGACTCAGAGTCCAAATTCAAGGTGTCAGCAGAGTTGATTAAACCACTCCAGTCCTCTCCCCTGGTTTCTGATGGCTGCCAGCAATCCTGGTGCTCTTCGGCTGAGAGCCGCATCCCTCCAGCCTCCATTTCTCTCCTCACCTGGCATTCTCCCGTGTGCCTTAGTCCATGTTTCCTCTCTCCTTTTCATAAATCCAGTCCTATGGGATAGGGGGCCCACCCTACTCCTGTATGACCTGATCTTGACTCAATTACATCTGCAAAACCCATATTTTCAAATAAGGACTGTGGACCCCCATTGCTCTAGTTTGGATATGTGTCCCCTGCCAAACCTGATGTTGAAATGTGATCCCCAGTGTTGGAGTGGGACCTAATGGGAGGTATTTGGTCATGGGGTGGGTCCCTCATGACTGGCTACGTGCCATCCTCATGGTAATGAGTGAGTTCTTGCTCTGTTCTGCACAAGAGCTGGTTGTTTTAAAGAGCCTGGCACCGTCCCCGTCTCTCTTGCTTCCTCTCTTGCCCTGTGATCTCTGCACACCCCAGCTCTCTTTCCCCTTCTGACAAAAGTGGAAGCAGCCTGAAACTCTCACCAGAAGCAGAGGAGATGCAGGTGCCATGCTTCCTGTACAGCCTGTGGGACCACAGCCCACTTCAACTTCTTTTCTTTATAAATTACCCAGCCTCAGATATTCCTTTATAGCAATGCAAAATGAACTAAGACAGTCATATTTACAGGTGTATTAGTCTGTTCTCACACTGCTGTAAAGAAATACCTGAGACTGGATAATTTATAAAGAAGAGGTTTAATTGGCTCACAGTTCTGTAGGCTGTACAAGAAGCATGGCTGGGGAGGCCTCAGGAAACTTACAATCATGGTGGAAGGTGAAGGGGAAGCAAGGCATGGTTTACAAGGCAGCAGGAGAGAGAGTGAGAGGGGAAGTGCCAGACATTTTTAAACCATCAGATCTCATGAGAACTCACTCACCATCATGAGAACAGCATGGGGGAAATCCACCCCCACGATCCAATCACCTCCCACCAGGTCCCTCCCCTGACACGTGGGGATTAAAATTCCACATGAGATTTGGGTGGGGACACAGGGTCAAACCATGTCGGCGGGTGTTGACAAGGCTATTATCTATTCCAGGCCTCTGTCACAGCATCTGGTGGTTAGCTGGCAATCTTTGGTGCCCCTTGGCTTATAGATCTCTGCCTTCATCTTTGCGTGATATTCTCTCTGTGTGCATGTCTGTATGTAAATGTCCTCTTTTCATCAGAATATCAGTCATTGGATTAAGACTTACTCTACTCCAGTATAACCTTATCTTAACTAAAATCACCTCTACAAAGATCCTTCCTTTTTTCTTTTTTTTTTTGAGATGGAGTCTCCTGCTGTCACGCAGGCTGGAGTACAGTGGTGCAATCTCAGCTCACTGCAACCTCTGCCTTTCAGGTTCAAGTGATTCTCCTGCCTCAGCCTCCTGAGTAGCTGGGACTACAGACACCCATCACCATGCCTGGCTAATTTTTTGTATTTTTAGTAGAGATGGGGTTTCACCATGTTGGTCAGGCTCGTCTTGAACATTTGACCTCAAGTGATCTGCCTGCCTCAGCCTCCTAAAGTGGTGGAACTATAGGTGTGAGCCACCGCACCCTGCCAGGACCTTATTTCTAAATAAGGTTACATTTGGAGATCCCAAGGGTTGGAACTTAAACATGAACTTTAAGGAGGGACGTAATTCAACCCATAAAAACACAAAGCTGCTGAATAATAGTGTCCGTAATATTTAAAGGCCCTTTTAGAAATTAATAAGAGAAAGACAAATGCCCAATGATCAAAAAGAAATGAGCAGAGTTTTCATAGATGAGAAAGCATGAGTAGCTAGCTGGTAACACGAAAAGGTGCTCACCTCTTTGGCAGTTAGGGAAACCCAGATTAAACCCACAAGATACCTGTCAGATGAGAATAATGCAAAGCCTAACAATAATAGACCAATACAATCCAGTGTGAAATGTGGCTTGTCAGCCTCATTGGGAGCTTATGGAGGAAGAGCACTGAACTCATAGAAAGTCAGCATTTCAACCCAAAAAAGGAAATGCAGTTATATTAATATATGACTAGATATTTAGTCAAAGAGATGCAAACAAAAAGTACAGTGCCATCTTAGGTGTATATATTTGATCAGTCACACTAACCCCACGTCTGCTTGTTGAAAGGTTAATACCCAGTCCTGGTAAGCCTGTGGGAAGATGTCTATGCTCCCCTCTGCTACTGACTGTGACATTAGTGCAGTCCTTTTGGCAAATAGTCCAGCAGTCTATATCAAGTGGCAGAGAAATGTCTTGATATTCCTTGAGCCAGTGATCCCACTTCTGGGTTTTATTTAGAAGGATGTAATATAAAAAAAAGAAAAATAGGCTGGGCACAGGGGTTCCTGCTTGTAATCCCAGCACTTTGGGAGACCAAGATGGGAGGATCGCTTGAGGCCAGGAGTTTGAGACCAGCTTAGGCAACCTAGTGAGACCCCATCTTTACAAAAAATTTAAAAATTAGCCAAGTGTAATGGTGCACATCTGTAGTCCCAGCTACTGAGGAGGCTGTGGCAGGAGGATTGCTTGAGCCCAGGAGTTTGAGGCTACAGTGAGCTGTAATTGCACCACTGCACCCCAGCCTGGGCAACAGGGTGAGAGCTTGTCTCTAAATAAATAAAAATTTAAATAAATAAAAGAAGAAAAAGTCTCCAATTTACATTATTAGAAACAACCTAAGTGGCTGGGCATGGTGGTTCATGCCTGTAATCCTAGCACTTTGGGAGGCCAAGGCAGGCAGATTGCTTGAGCCCAGGGGTTCAAGAGCAGCCTGGGCAACATGGTGAAACCCCGTCTCTACAAAAACTACAAAAAAATAGCTGAGCAGAGTCCCAGCTGCTTTGGAGGCTGAGGTGGGAGGATCACTTGAACCCAGGAAGTAGAGGCTGCAGTGAGCCAAGATTGCACCACTGCACGCCAGCCTGGGCAATGGAGCGAGATCTTGTCTCAAAAAACAAAAACAAAAAATCCCTAAGTATCTAACAATAGGAAAATGGTTAATATAAGTTATAGTATTTCAGCCTAATGGAATGTTATATGTGAACATTTATAATGATACTTGTGATGTCTAGATAGTCACAAGGAAAATGTATGTGTGATGTGTGTAATTCTTTTAGTTTTATTATATTATATATTTTTATTAGTACAAATGTATGGGATACACATGACTTTTTTTTTTTTTGAAACGGAGTCTCATTCTGTCGCCAGGCTCGAGTGCAGTAGCGTGATCTCAGCTCACTGCAACCTCGGCATCCAGGGTTCAAGCAATTCTTCTGCCTCAGCCTCCCGAGTAGCTGGGATTACAGGCGCGTGCCACCACGCCCAGCTAATTTTTGCATTTTTAGTAGAGACGGGGTTTCACTATGTTGGCCAGGAGACATTTTTTTACATATATAATGCATAGTGATCAAGTCAGGGTATTTAGGGTTTTTATCATTCTAGTACAATACATTTTTGTTAAATATAGTCACCCTGCTCTACTGTCGAACATTTATTATTATTATTTTTTAATTGAGACTGGATCTCGCTTGAGGCAAAAGTCCTTAACTCCTGGCCTCAAGTGATCCTCCTACCTCAGCCTCCTGAAGTGGTTGGATTACAGGCATGAGTCACTGTGCACAGCTCCAAACACTGGGTATATTCCCTCTCGCTAACTGTATGTTTGTACCCTTTAACCTACTCCTCTTAATCCTTTCTCCTCTCATCTAAGTTTTCTTCTTAAAGGATATTTTGGAATGTGCCTGTATTGTCAATGCAGCTATGCAAATACAGGGTTGGTGTATTGACAAGGACTGGAAAAAAAAAAAGTGAAGAGAAGAAAAAAAAAAAGTGAAGAGAAGAAAAAAAAAAAGGAAAGCATATGATGAAACGTGTAAAGCGCTGGCGTTGGCGGTTGGAGTTTGCTTTTTAAAAAATCCATTTCTATTTTAACGTTGTTTGTGCAGCAGATTAAGAGACAATAGGCTTTAACCAACCTATGAGAACAAAGGCGGAAGGGAGCACAGAGCAGCTGTGTTTGGGCTTCGTTAAAAGTTGTGTGCACACATCTGAAACCCTCTGCTAGGTGAGAGAAAGCAAAAGGACCATCGAGAAGCACTTCAAAGGAAACCTGTTGGAGGAGAGCTGAGCTCTTGCTTTCTCCAGAAAATGTCTTTTGTCCCAGATGGATTTCTTTGATTTTCTTTTTATTGATTAGAAATTAACTGTGTTGAAAGGCTGCAGGGAGACAGAATTTTTGTCTGGTTAGAGAGAAGAGAGAGCCAAGCCATATTTTCCCAAGCCGGCTGCTGGATTCATCTGAGTAATTTGCAGATCTTCTATTTCGGTTCTCCCTAGCCCACCCCACATGGTTCGACCAAATTAAGCTCATCGGGCTCTTACAAGAAAGGAAATGAGGCCTGTTTATTTGTGACATCGCTTCCACAAGGGACAAAGTAGAAATGGGCCAGCCACCCAGGTCCTTCTCCCGTCTTGGCTTAGATTCTCTGGAGTTGGGTAGGACGGGGAACGGAACATCGTGCTGACGACCCCTCTCGGCCCGTGGCCTGGCAGCAGCTCAGCCTGTGTGTTGGGGGCTGCACTGCTTGATCTTGGAGTCATTTGAAGTTGCTCCTGGTGCTTTGAATATAGTAGTGGACACATGGAGAAAAAGAAAATAGGTAAGGACCAAGTGCCATGAAGGAAATAAACAAAGTGATGTGATGGAAAGTGATGGAGGCAGAGGGCTGTTTTCAACTGAGTGTTCATGGAAAGCTTAGATGTGGAGGTGACTGTTGAGTTGAGATTCCCAGGGAACAACAGGTTCAAGCTTTGGGGAAGGTGGGATCTTGTATTTTCAAAGAATAGAAAGAAGGCAGAGAGGGGTTGGTGGGTGAGGTCTCGGAGGGAGGCAGGGATCAAATCATTTTGATCCTATAGGTAGATCCTTTTAGAGACCATTAGTTCTCAACTGGGTGATTTTTGCCCTCAGTGGACATTTGATGATATCTGGACACATTTTGAGTTTTTACAATTGGGGAGAGGAGTGATGCCACTGGTATCCAGTGGGTAGAGGCCAGAGATGCCGCTAATCTTCCTGTAATGCACAGGACAGCCCCCACAACACAGAGTGCTCCAGCCCAAAGCAGCAATAGTGCTGAGGCTGACAAACCCCGTGGATGACTAGGCTAAGCACTTTGGATTTTATTCTGAGTGGAGGGGTTTAAACAGGGAAGTAAAGCCGGGCGCAGAGGCTCACACCTGTAATCCCAACCCTTGGGGAGGCCAAGGTGGGCAGATCACTTGAGGTCAGGAGTTCGAGACAGCCTGGCCAACGTGGTGAAACCCCATCTCTACTAAAAATACAAAAATTAGCTGGGTGTGATGGTGCACACCTGTAATCCCAGCTACTCTGGAGGCTGAGGCACAAGAATCACTTGAACCCAGGAGGCAGAGGCTACAGTGAACCAAAACCATACCAGTGCACTCCAACTTGAGCCACAGAGCAAGACTCTGTCTCAAAATAAACAAATAAATGAATAAATAAATAAACAGGGAAGTGAGATAATGGCATGGTTCAGTTTTCTTTTAGAAAATTAGAGTATTGGTCTAAATTATTTCAGCTCTGACATTCCAACTTTACCTCACCAAATTTGGTTAAAGAAGACTTCATAGAGTTGGAGATCCTCCCAAAACAAGCAATCCATTTTCCTTGGGAGGGCTGAGCCCACTTCCTGGGAGGATTTTTGTATTTGGTGCTTGGGTGTCCACTTTGCAGAGAAGAAGAATGGCTTAAGGCAATAATGGAAGGAAGGAAATCTTAGCTGGATCTTTCTGGGTTCTGATTTATAGCTGGTGCTTTGGCCTCTTCAGGTCCAGAGGGGACTGAAGACAAACTCAGCAGAGGTGGTGAATAGACTTTTCTTTCTTTTTAAGAGACAGGGTCTTGCTGTGCCACCCAGGCTAGAGTGCAGGGGTTCAATCATAGCTTACTAAAGCCTCAAACTCTTGGCTTCAAGCATTCTACCTGGCTCAGCCTCCTGAGTATCTGGGACCACAGGTGCATGCCACCATGCTCAGCTAATTAAAAATAAAATATTTAGAGATGGAAGGTGAGAAGACTACATTGCCCAGGCTGGCCTTGAACTCCTGGCCTCAGTCCGTCTTCCCACCTTAGCCTCCTGAGTAGCTGGAATTAGAGGCTCAAGCCAATACACCTGATGAACTCTTCCTATACTAAAAGTTCCAAGTCTTTGGTTACTATTAAGATTTTGTTCAGGGTGCAATTATTTTAAAAATCTGAATCAGCCGTATATTTATAGGTTTAGTTCAGGATTTCTCAACTTTGGCACTAGTAATATTTGGGGCCAGACCATTTCTTGTTGAGGGGGGCTGTCCTATATCTCGTAGGGCAGGCAGCATCCCTGGACTCTCTCTACCTGTTAGATGCCAGTAGCAGACACCCTTCCCACTCCCAGTTATGACAAGGAAAAACATCACCAGATGTTGCCAACTGTCCCCAGAGGTGGTAGGAGAGAGGACAAAACTACCCCAGACTGATGCACGTTGGATGTCCCAGCACGTCATGGATATCTGTAAAGATCACCATTTATTTTATGGTCTTCCTAAGCGGGACAAGCTGAGCAGCTGCTGGACTAGATGGTCCTGCTTTCTGTTCCTGTATCCTAAGCTCCTTATTAACTACCTCCTGGTCCGCTCTTTCTGTTTTGTTTTAAATTAGAGACCAAGTGTTCTCTTTTGCCCAGGCTGGAGTGAAGTGGCACCACCAACATTCACTGCAGCCTTGAACTCCTGTGCTCAATCGATCTTCCCACTTTGACCTCCTAAAGTACTGGGATTATAGGCATGAGCCATCATGCTTGGCCCTCGTCAGCTTTTAAATGCAGCATCAGACACTTCTAGGGAAGGACTGAGAAAACTCTGGCTCCAGGAACCCCACAGGGACATTTTTGTCCTCCGATTGTTACGGCTGACATTTATGATGTCCAACTGAACGGTGTTAGTCATCCGTACAACATATTCTGGGGCAGAGGCCCTGAGTGTGATGTCGACTCTCCGTTTTCTCCAGAGCTGGGTTAAGATAAGGCTTTGAGGCCCCCAAGCCCTGAAAATTATGGAGTCGCTCATCATATGTCATTCAAGATAATAGTAAGTCTTTTTTTTTTTTTTTTGTCTTGCTCTGTTGCCCAGGCTGGAGTGCAGTGGTGCAATCTCAGCTCACTGAAACCTCCACCTTCTGTGTCAAGCAATTCTCCCACCTCAGCCTCCTGAGCAGCTGGGATTACAGGCGCCCACCCCGACACCTGGCTAATTTTTGTATTTTTATTAGAGTTGGGGTTTCACCATGTTGGCCAGGCTGGTCTCGAACTCCCAACCTCCAGTGATCTACCTGCCTCGGCCTCCCAAAGTGCTGGGATTACAAGCATGAGCCACCGTGCCAGGCCAAGAAGGACTGCTGCAATAATTCTCAAATGTAAATCTCACCAATATTCTGATTTCTCAATGGGTACTGCAGTGTTATTTCTAAAATAGCAAATGCTTGCCAAAAATTATATTTCTCTTTTTATTTTTTATTCTATTTTTTTTTTTTAAAGACAAGAGCCATGTTGGTCAGGCTGGTCTTGAACTCCCGACCTCAGGTGATCTGCCCGCCTTGGCCTCCAAAGTGCTTGGATTACAGGTGTGAGCCACCACACTCGGCCGATTTCTCTTTTTAAAAATGTATTTGATGTAGAAGTGGGGAGGGCATCATCCGCTCCTAAGTGGCCAAGAGTGCACACCTGTTCTAAGGGAGAAACCAGTATTGTCTTCCACACTTAACAACCACAGCAAACCAAGAATGTAAATGGGTGACAGTGATGTTGATTCTAAGGAGAATCCTCACTAATTTATCTCAGACATCCAAATTGTTAACCATCTTTGGCTACTTTATTTATTTATTTTTGAGACAGGGTCTCTCTTAGTTGCCCAGGCTCTATCATCAGTCACTGCAGCCTCAAACTCCTGAGCTCATGCAGTCCTCTCACCTCTGCCTGTCACATAGCTGGGACTACAGGTACTCACCACCAGAGCTGGCTATCTTTTTTAAATTTTTTGTAGCAATGTTGGGGAGTGTCACCATGTTGCCCAGGCTGGTCTTGAACTCCTGGCCTCAAGCAATTCTCCTGCCTTGACCTCCCAAAGGCTGGGATTACAGATATGAGCTACTGCACCCAGCCAACTTTATTATTAATAATAAGTTACTTGGCCCTTGCATTAGTCTGTTTTCACACTGCTGATAAAGACATACCTGAGACTTGGACTTAAAATTCCACGTGGCTGGGGAAGCCTTACAATCATGGCAGAAGGCAAGGGGAGCAAGTCACATCTTGCAGGCAAAGAGAGAGAACTCGGGCAGGGGAATTCCTCTTTTTAAGACCATCAGAGCTCATGAGACTTATTTGCTATCATGAGGATGGCACAGGAAAGACTTGCCCCCATTATTTAATTACCTCCCACTGGCCCCCTTCCACTACATATGGAATTCAATGTGAGATTTGGGTGGGGACACAGCCCAACCATATTGACCTTTATATAATAATATTAATAAATTCAGGATCAGAATACAACAAAGAATATTGGAACTTTAGTGAAGGCTTCCCTCATTCTGTTCCATCTGTATAGGGCCCCTTCTCTGCAATGTTTGCTGGAACAAATCCTACTTATCAAGGCTTAACTCAAATGCCTCCCCATCCATGAAGACTTCCTTGACCACGTCCCTCCCAGAATGGATTGTGCTTCGGTCTGTCTTGGGTCTCGTTTATATGACTGATTAATAATCGAGCCCTATAATTATTTCTTAATTGAGGTGAAATTCACATCGTGTAAATTTAGTCATTTTAAATATACACTTCAGTGGCATTTAGTACATTCTCAGTGGTGTGCAACCATCACCTCTATCTAATTCCAGAACATTCCCATAATCCAAAGGAGACCCTGTATCCATTAAGCAGTCACTGCACAATTCCCCCTCCTCCCAGATCCTAGCAACCACTCATCTACTTTCTATCTCTATGGGTTTACCTATTCTGGATATTTTATCAATGGAATCATACAAAATGTGATTTTTTGTGTGTGTCTGGCTTCTTTCACTTTTTCAAGATTTGTCTACATTGTAACAATGCTTCATTGTTTTTACGACTGAATAATCTGCCATTGGATAGATAGGTGATATTTTGTTTATCTATCTGCTGATGGACATTTAGGCTGCTTCCACTTTTGGCTATTGTGAGTAGTGCTGCTATGAACATCTGCATACAAGATTTTGTGTGGACATGTTTCCTGTTCTCTTAGGTATACGGCTAAGAATGGAACTGCTGGGGCATACAGCAACTTGTTTACCAAAGCAGCTGCATCGGTTTTCATTACTGCCAGCAGTATACAGCGTGCTTGTTCACTACGTCCTGGCCAACACTTGTTATGGTTTTGTGTGTGTGTGTGTGTGTGTTTGTGTGTGTGTGTGTGTGTGTGTGTTATAGCCATCCTAGTGGGTGTGCAGCCCGTGGAATTTTGATTTGTTTTTATGTCGTCCTTGCTGTCCCCCAGTAGACGGTGAGTTGCTTGATGTCTGGGATTGCTGCTTAATCACCAGAAACCTTGTGTAAGAGTTAACCATGGGCTGAGTTTGAACCTTGTTCTTTTTGTTTATGATATATGATCTTGAGCAAGTCATGCAGCTTAAGCTCTCTAAGCTTGAGTTCTTTCATCTGCAAGATAGAAGCTTCTGGAATTAAAGAAAAGAAACCTGATTCAGCTTTAGTGCCTAGGATGAGGCCTGGGCTATGGTGATTTCTCCATAAAAGGTTTGTTGTAAGGATCATGATCGTGACATCCCCAAGTGCCTCGGACCTAGTAACTGTGACATGAGCGTTTGCTAAATGAATCAATGAATCTTTTGCTATTGCACAATTAGCCCTCTTTTTTACTATCAACTGCTCCCCTGACTCCAGACAACAGTGTTACCAATTGATCGCTCCCCAGATGAGGCAGACAGAAAGAGTGGCCGGATCAATGCGAATGGTTCCCTGGAAAAATACAACCTGAAAGCCACGATGTGCACGCTATGTATTGAGAATGGGATGGGTAGAGAGTACAGCTAGCTGGTATCCACAAAGGGAAGGAGAAATAAAAGAGCTTTGCTTTCTTAAGATGAAAAACACTCAGCCTTCTTAGAACAAGGATGACTCCAGGAAGTGGCTTGTTGAAGGTTCGATCAATGGCCCCAGGAAAGGGAAGGAACAATTCTATCCACACTTGAAGGCTGCAGAGGGGGCATGAGAACCTCTTAGGTATAGAGGGCCCAGAATATGGCCTCACCTCCTCCTTCCAATTCTGTGAGGGCTGCCAGGATTGGGCAGAGCCCCTGGGGTCAGCCACTGGACAGCTTGCCTTGGCTCCTATAGGCGTCTCTGGAATCCATCTTCTGCCACCTTCTGGCCACACTGGCCTTCTCTTTCCTCCTTTGAACACACATCGACTGAGTGATGCCAGGTTTATTCCTCCCTCCCACCATCTCAACCCTGGCACCTGCTCTTCTCTCTGCCCCATGAGTCCCTATCCCTCCTTTCTCCCTCATTTCTCTTCAAACCTCGCCTCTCAGAGAAACCCTGGCCCACACTCCAACTGAAAAGACAGCTCCCACGTGAACCCCATCCATTCTCTGACTCTGCCTAATTTGTCTTGTTTTCCTTTTTCATATTTATGTTTTTAATGGGAATATTTCTCACATAAAATAATAAACACCCATGTGGCCAGGTGCATGCCACCATGCCCGGCTAATACCTATGTATCCATCTCACAGATTTTCTAAGTCAACAATATTTTGCCACATTTGCTTACGTCAAATCCTCCCCCCTTTTAATCAATTGTATTGAGGTAGAACTTACATAATAAACACGTACACGTTAAGTGTACTATTCATTGATTTTTGGCAAATGCACACTTAATGGCTACCACAATCAAGATATAGCATATTGCAATTACCCAAGAAAGGTTCTTCCTCTCTCTCACCCTGCTATATTTTTCTTCCTAATACTTCGCATTACCTGACATCAAAAACCTGTGTGCTATCCATCTCCCCGACAGGAGTGTCTGTTCCATAAAGTCAGGGACTGGTCTCATGGATGTATCCCCAGTCCTGGTACATAGTAAAAATTGCTTTTAAAAGGAGGGAAATACCACTGTGACTTACAAACCTGGGAGGAGCAAAGTCCAGGAGGACATGGATGGCCTGGGCTCCTGCAGAATTCTCAGCATTGCTCATACTAGAATAGATGAGTCAGCAGGGTCATGCCCTAAAGACACTGCATCTTCCAAGCCCTTGAGAAGCAGCAGGAAACCCCTAGCAACTGTTGCGAAAGGGGTTTGAACTTCTTTTATTACTCAAGACACTGAGTTGACCATTCCTATTTTGAAAATCTGCAAGCTTGGATACCCAGGGCAGGGCAGCAGGAATGTAAGGGGGCAAAAGTGAACAGATGAGGTATGATGTGAAGGGGGCAGTTCTCATCTAAAGGGGGCACTGCTCTGTGGCCAGATGTTGGGTTAAAGAAAAAATTATTCAATGATACTTTTTTTTGGGGGGGGTGGTGGACAGAATCTCACTCTGGCACCCAGGCTGGAATGCAGTGGTGCGATCTCGGCTAACTGCAACCTCTGCCTCCTGGGTTCAAGTGATTCTCCTGTCTCAACCTCCTGAGTAGCTGGGATTATAGGTGCATGCCACCATGCCAGCTAATTTTTGTACTTTTAGTAGAGACAGGGTTTCACCATGTTGGCCAGGCTAGTCTTGAGCTCCTGACCTCAGATGATCCGCCCTCCTCAGCCTCCCAAAATGCAGGGATTACAGGAGTGAGCCACTGCACCTGGCCCTCAATGACACTTCTTAAAGTATGGCAAGGCAAACTTTATTGAGGACCGTTATGATAGGTATAGGGACCACAGTAATGGATTTTGCAGTCACAGAGAGAGATTGGGCTTGGCCTCAAATACAGCATAGACAAGTGGGAATCTATAGCCAAGGAGCAAGGTAAGGGTCAGGGATTGAAAAAAAATATTACTGAGAGGAAGCATGAGGAGTAAAGGGGACTCTGGCTAAAACAACCTAGCAGGATTCTTGCTGCAGACAGGCCAGGGTGATCAGACATTTTCTAGAGGATGACGGAGAATGAGGAACCTGTCTGGGCATGATGGCTCATGCCTGTTATCCCAGCACTTTGGGAGGCTAAGGCAGGAGGATCACTTGAGGCCAGGAGTTCAAGGCCAGCCTGGGTAACATAGCAAGATCTCATCTCTTAAAAAAAAAAAAAATTAGCCAGGCATAGTGCCACATACCTGTTATCCCAGCTGTTCAGGAGATTAAGGTAGTAGGATCCCTTGAGCCCAGGAGTTTGAGGTTACAAGGAGCTATGATCATGCCATTGCTCCAGCCTGAGTGACAGCGTGAGACCTTGTCTCAAAGGGAGAGAGGGAGGGAGGGAGAGAGAGCGAGAGCGAGAGCGAGAAACCTGATTAGACACCAAGGGCTAGGGTTTCTTACTGAACTGACTTAGCAGGGTTCTTTGCAGAAACTGGATTTTACAAAGTGGTGCATAGATGGGCCTAGGAGGTGTAAGAGCCTGACTAATGTTTGGTCAAGTGAAGAATCTTTGTCTTTGCCTGGTGGGAATGCTGGTGTTACTACATTTTCCTGTTTTTCAAGCAAGGCCGGAAATCCAGATTTTAAAAAAAATGTGAACTAGCTTGATTCTTGAATTATATAATAATTAGCAAGTAATTATAAGTTAAAATGTGATGTAGGGCAAACAAAACACACCTGCAGGCTGTTTGCAACTTCTGAGTTAACATACGAGGTTGTTTCTTGTTTGTTTGGAGACTGAGTCACTTAGTACAGGAATCTTTTTGTTTGACTGTTTACTCTGCAAGCAGCTGTTTATTGAGTATCTGCTATGTGCTAGGCATTGTTCTAGAGCTGCTGGGTATTGTGCCAGGCATTTGGCATTAATTTGCTGAAATGACTGATACCAAAAAAGATAGAGATGAAAGATAGATAGATACTTAGATACATAGATACATAGCTAGATAGACAATAGATAAAGATAGATAATAGACATAGATAAATAGATGATTGATAGATGATGGAGAGATTATAGATGATAGATAGATAGAGATCTTACCCTTTAAAGATACATATTGAAACATTACAAATAATATAATGACTGAGAGTTACTTCAGAGGAATATGGGGAGTGGAATGAGGGTATAAGTGAATAGAGATTCACCATGGGATGAGATTTTTGAGGCTGAGTGATGTTGGGGTGTGAAGATGATGGAGTATACTCTTCTGTCTGTTTTTGAATATAACTGGAAATTTCCCACACTAAAATGTTTGTTTTAATGTCCTTATCAGTTAAAGATGCATTCTGAAGTATATACAGGTAAAATGACACGGTCGAAGACTTAGTTTAAAATATTCAGTTAAAATGTTTTGCAAGTCAGGATATAGGTGAAACACCATTTGGCAAAATGTCGATAATTATTACAATTTTGTGATGGATAGAGATTTGTTATGCTAGTCTATTATTTTGTATATAGTTGAAATTTTCTACAATATGTTTTTTTTTTAAGGGACAGAGAAGTAGGAGGCCTCCTGTTTTCTAGGTATTTTTGGCAGTATGGAGTCATGCACTTAGGTGTTCCTGTGAATTTTCCACAGTGTGATAGAGTTGACATCAAGGGGATGGGTACTCTTCAACAAGGGATGTCACTGTGCCAAGTGTTGCTATGGTGAGGTTAGACATGTGGGATCTGTTGGGGATTAGAAGTTAAGAACAGATTTTTCACTCAGATAGTTCCTCTGCAGGGCATTCTACCTCCCAGGATCCTATGCCGTGAGAGTATCTGGGATCAAATCAGCCTCCCTGGGTCTAAGTACCAGCTCTACCGCTTTCTTGTTGTGGCTTTGGACATGTTATTTAATCCCGTGAGCCTCAGTTTCCTCATCTGTTAAACAGTTAATACTTCATTAGAAGGTTAGTCATTACATATAAAGCACTTAGCATAAGTACATGGCAGTGTTAACATTTGTTTTTTATTATTGCTGCTTTTGTTGTTATTGTTGTTGCTGTTGATTGATCTAAGAGTGGAAAAAACTCAGAGATAGGTAGACCACAATAATTGGAGGCAGAAATGAAAAGAAGTCATACACAGAGACACTTCTGTCTGCTGATGCACCCACAGTGATGCATTTGTGAGCTGCTGCAATTGATTTCTTGCATGGCGGGTGCAAAAGGAGTAAGAGGAGAAAGCCACTTCCTGACTAGTTCCTTTCTCTGCAGAATGAAGTGGAGCTGGGGGAGCTGCTTCTGTCACTGAATTATCTCCCAAGTGCTGGCAGACTGAACGTTGATGTCATCCGAGCCAAGCAGCTTCTTCAGACAGATGTGAGCCAAGGTTCAGGTACCATGTGATTCCCTCCTTCTCTCACTTTATTAGTGGGCATCTATGTTTGTGTGGGGGACCCAGTTTTCTTTTTCTGCATCCTGAATGAACATTATTCGTCTCAGGATAAGGCAGGTAAATGATGCCATCTTAGTAACCGTATTGGAATTGGGGAGTTGACTGAGACCAGTCAACTACTGGAAACCTACCTCTTTGAACCCAAGGAAGTGATTTGGCCTTTCCAAATGCTATTCCTACAATAAAGACGCCATCCTGCAGGTGGCGACAGTGCACATTGACTATGCTTCTCTCCCCACTACCTCCCCAGCCGGAGTCTTGCTCTGTCTCCCAGGCTGGAGTGCAGTGGTGTGATCTCAGCTCACTGCAACCTTCGCCTCCCAGGTTCAAGCGATTTTCCTGCCTCGGCCTCCTGAGCAGCTGGGACTACAGGCGTGTGCCACCATGCCCAGCTAATTTTTGTAATTTTAGTAGAGATAGGGTTTCACCATATTGGCCAGGCTCGTCTCGAACTCCTGACCTCATGATCTGCCCGCCTCAGCCTCCCAAAGTGCTGGGATTACAGGCGTGAGCCACCGAGCCCAGCCGACTATGCATTCTAAGCAGTGAGCGTGGAGGACACACTCTGAGGTTTTTTTTTTCCCAGCTCATTTCATGTGTACCATAAATCTTCATGAATTTCAGCTCTGAAAAGACTTGTATTTAAAGTGTGTACATTATAGCAAAAACCATTCAAACATGACTTTTAATGGAAGGGAACAGATTCCATTCCATCTGTTTGTTGCTTCTCCCATGACAGCAAAGGACATTACTGTGAAAGCAGCTGTAGTCACAGGGATCTCTTCAGCTCAGTGGTGGAATTATTGTCTTCTCCAAGTGCAATAGCTAAAACAAATTACTTTTGCAATAAGGTGACAGCTAGAAGACACCTTGCATTCTCAAAAACCACATTATGAAAACAGAGGCTTAGAAGGGCCACTGGAGGCAATGGTATTAAAACTGAAGAGTTTCGGACTCACCACAATAGGAGAGTCAGTATGATCAAATCATTAAGGGTTGAAGAGTCAAATGATGTGACTTGCAAATGATGTGGCTTTGGGGAAGTTACTTAACCTCTATATGCCTCAATTTCTCAATCTCAAAAATTGATATAATAACAGTATTCATCTTGATAAGTTGTTTAAACAAATATTAAATTAGATAATGTACAGGAATCCCTTTGTAAAATATAAAATGATCTAAAGATGAATTATAATTCTGCCATCTCTATTCTCCTGTATATGGGCTATGGGCTCACTGAAATGATAATGGGTTTCCACAGACAGAAAGCTAGGGCAGGCTCTGAGTCTGGTTCTGTCTCTACCAGCAAGATCTCTAAAAAATGATTTCTCACCTTTAGTCCTCAGTTTTTTCTCATTTATAAAATGCTGACACATGGGAGGAGCTCAACAATATTTAGATGGCTAAAGGGAAAAGGAAAGGGATAAACAGATAAGCAGATAGATGAAAAATGATAATAGATAGATGGAAGGTTGAACAGTCAAATAGATGGGAAACTGGATGGATAGAAAATGGATAGATAAAAGAATGGTGAGATGATGAATGGATCAGTGAACTGACAGATGGATGGAAAGATGGATGGATAGACAGCTGGATGAATGGATGGACTGAGATGAATGAAAAGTTGAATGAGTGGGTGATAGAAGAATGGATGAATGAAAAGATAGATGGATGAATGGGAGGTTGAATGGATGAATGACTGGACAAATTAGATTTCATGATTTCTAACATTCTATGATGCTGTATCTAATTTTCAGACCCCTTTGTGAAAATCCAGCTGGTGCATGGACTCAAACTTGTGAAAACCAAGAAGACATCCTTCTTAAGAGGCACAATTGATCCTTTCTACAATGAATCCTTCAGCTTCAAAGTTCCCCAAGAAGAACTGGAAAATGCCAGCCTAGTGTTTACAGGTAGGTAGCATTCCAAAACCCGATGAACTCCAGGTGAGGCATGTTCAGCTTACTGTCCTAGAGACAGAAGGCGTCTAGAGAGAGTTATATTTAAGAACTTAATGTTTGGTGTTCAGCTACATGGGGTTGAACCCATTTAACATCTACGAACTTGGGCAGGACTCATACAGTCCTATAATATAATTGTTAGAAATATGGACTTGAACCACATTTCCTCAGACTGACGCATAATAACTGAGGTCTTTGGCAAGTTACTTAACTCCTCTGAGCTTCAGTTTCCTCATCTACAAAATGCGAACAATAATAGTACTTGTGGCTTAGGTTTGTTGTGAACAGTAAATGGCTTATGACTTTGGAATGTACTTGGTACATACTAAGTACTCACTATGTGTTGGTTTTGATGATGCTGGTGGTGATGATTCAAGTTTCCTGCAGTCAAATAAGAGAAGCATATGAGAAAACAGGGTCACCTAACTCAGAGAAAGGGATTTTGAAAGTCTTCTCAGAGGATACAGTATTTAAGTAGAGGCTTCATGTGCCACTGTCTGGTAGAATGTAGTCTATTTTTCCAGGGTATAACCTAATCTATTATTTCCAGAGTGTGTTAGTTATTTATTGCTGCATAATAAATCACCCCAAAATTTAGTAACTTGAAACAACAAACATTTATATCTCATCGTCCCTGTGGGTCAGAAATCCAGGCATACAAAGCTTTGCTGTATAGTTCTGTCTGAATATCTCTGACAAGGCTGCAATCAAGGTATTGTCTGGGACTGCAGTCTCATCTGAAGGCTCAACTGGGGGAGGATCTCTTTTCAAGCTCACTCACAGTTTTCAGCAGGATTTAGTTCCCTGCAGGCTGTTGAACTGGGGAGTTCCTTGCTGATTGTTGGCCAGTGACCTTCCTCAATTTCTTGCCATGTGGGCTTCCCCATAGGACAACTCACAACATGGCTTTCATCAGAGTGGTCAAATGAGGGAGCAGAAATGGCAAGGAAGAGTCTTTTTGTAATCTGATACTGGAAATGACATCCTAATTACTTTCATTATATTCTGTTCACTAGAAGCAATTCACTAGGTCCAACCTCCACTCAAGAGGAAGGGATAACACAAAGGTATGAAGAGTGGGAGGTGGAAACCACTGGGAGTCACATTAGAAGCCACTCACCGCAATGGGGATGGAGTTGGTAGGAGTCATGGTTATCATTTCCTGTGTTCTAATTACAGTATGTACTTCTCTGTATCATTGCTAATATTTACCATAACCCACCCTGTCAAGTTGATATCATCATCCTCAACCTACAGATCTAGGGACTGAGGCTTAAAACCCAAGCAATCTACACAAAGTCTCAAGCTGATAGAATCAGGACTCAAGCTCTGGTTTTGCTAGCTACACATATCAGGGGATCTATATTTCCTCAAGGACCCAGGTAGGGCTGGCATTGGGGATCTGACATCTTCCTTTGAGACGTCCTTCTCCAGGGTAACTGGAAGCTCTCTTCTTTTTAGATCTACTCTAGAACCCTGGGCTCCAGGTCTCCCAAGAAATCAAGCCATGGCTGAAAAACCCTTGCATGCAACATTTCCCCTACATAAGCTTATTGCCCCTTCTCACCAACATTGCAAATGTCTATCCTCTGAGACCTCTTCAAAGGAGGGTGGTTCTGGGCTTTCTCAAGGCCTGTTACCCATAGAGTCTACACTGAATCAGCAGATGCCTGCCCTATGCAGATATAATGATCCCTTCTAATGGAATCTATGATGGCTGCTGTCCAGATGCAGTTACTAATAGACAAGGGCCTCACTCTCTCCTAGGTTTCAGGCCAACACAGAAGACAATCACTCCTGAATCCTTAAACAGTTGGCAGGCAGGCAGTGGGAACTACCATATATTAAACCAAGACACAGATTAAAACATGAAGTCTCTTTTCTCAAGTCCCTGCTAAGAATAAGGGACCTCCTATTGTAAGCTTAGATGAGGTGATGACCCCAGGAGAAACTGAGAGCCCACATGAAAAGCCTTGACATATCATATTTTACTTAAAATTTTATGATAAATATAGCACACATGTGTTATAATCAGTGACACATTGAAAAGATGTTTAAGGACAGCGAATCAGAGAACAGGGGTTATGTGACTGTGCTGGGGAGCTGGTGTCTGGGCCCTAGCTTTGCCACTCATCCACTTTGGTGGCCCTAGACAAGATCTGTGTGCTTAAGTTTCCTCATCTCTAAAATGGGGATAGCAATACAGGACGCGTCACGGGATTGTTATGTGTATTGAGATCAATAAACACAGTGCTGAGCACTGTACTGCCCACAGTAAGCACTCCAGAACTGTTAACTATCATTAAAAGGAAAGTTTAATGTCTTCCTTCCCTGGCTCCCCACCCCGCTCCCACCCCACCTCCCACCATGGGGCAGCTATCACCTTCTCACTCAGTCCCTCACATCCTCATCTAGTTTTGTTTATTTCAGAATGTTTTCTTGCTGTGGAATCCCTTTCTTTTCTTTCTTTTTTTTTTTTTTTTTTGTGACAGTCACACTGTATTGTCCAGACTGGAGTGTAGTGGCATGGTCTCGGCTCACTGCAACCCCTGCCTCCCATCCTCAAGTAATTCTCATGCCTCAGCCTCCCCATTACTTGGGATTATAGACGCATGCCACCATGCCCGGCTAATATTTTGTATTTTTTATAGAGACGGGGTTTTACCATGTTGGCCAGGCCAGTCTCAAACTCCTGACCTCAAGCAATTCACCCACCTTGGCCTCCCAAAGTGCTGGGATTATAGGCATGAGCCACCATGCCTGGCCTAGGCCTAATGTCTTCCTTTAATGCCTTCCCCTTTCCAGTTTTTTCTCCCTGAAGTCATGCCTTTAATGTCCTGCTGTGTATCATTCCACAATTTTTTCCTTGTTCACACAAACAATATCCACATACAGAGGTTTCTGTTCCTTTAAAACATTATTCGTGATTTCAACAAGTGTGTATTGAACACCTTCTGTGCCAGGCACTGCTTCCAAGTTTGGGGAATAGAGCAGTGAACAAAACAGACCTAATCCCTGCCCTGGCAGAGGTTACCGGGACATTCCATGGATACCAAGCTGACACTTGCTGTGGTTAAATTAACAATGAATGTGTTCATTATCTTCAGGTCAATATGAATACAAATGGACTTAACGTTTTACTTTTAATAACTGCATTAGATAATGTTGCATGATGTAGTATGATAAAAGCTGTTTTATTCAGGGGGTTGAGAGTATGACAGAGCTTCGGGGATTGTGATTAGAACTCTGGATGCAACTCCCCAGAAAAGTACATGGAAGTATGGAAAATTTTGCATCGAGTTGCAGAGGTTTTTATTTTGAATTCCTTGAATCCTGTATGGTCACCACATAAGGCTCAAACTAGAAGGGTAGTCACACTGCACCTCCCATACATCTCTTATTCAACCCAGAGCACTTCAGGTGGCAACTGTCAGCAGGGGCAGTGATCAGCTGATGCCATCAGACAAGGCCTGTACTCTCCATGCATTAGAAGACCTGCTTCTCTTCTATAAGTTTTGGGACCCTGGCTTGGAAGTTTATGCTCCTCTGGTTAAAAGTTCATTGAAAATGGGTTGGCTGCGGTGGCTCATGCCCGTAATCCCAGCACTTTGGGAGGCCAAAGTGGGTGGATCACTTGAGATCAGGAGTTTGAGACCAGCCTGGCCAACATGATGAAACCCTGTCTCTACTAAAAATACAAAAATTAGCTGGGCATGGTGGCACATGCCTGTCATCCCGGCTACTAGGGAGGCTGAGGCAGGAGAATTGCTTGAACCCAAGAAGCGGAGGTTGCAGTGAGCCAAGATTGCGCCGATATTCTTTCTGGAGAAGGAAGCACTGCCTCCCTGCCCCCGCTAAATCAGGGATTCTCAACACTGGCTGTACCTTAGAATTACCTGGGCGCTTTAAAATGCTACCAATGGTTGTACTGCACCACAGAGACTCTAAAGCAACTGGACTAGGCTGAGGCACTGAGCGTCTGTAAGTAGCTATTTTTTCAAAGTACCCCAGATATTTCTGTTGCTCATTCATTGTTGAGAACCACAGCTGTGAGTGGAAATCCCAGCTAGGGTGGCATTTTACATAAAGGGTGCTGGCTGGAATAATATGAGAAAGATGTCTTAAGCCAGTATGTGTATGAGCAAAGCTACAGTTCTCATGAACTGAAATTCATAAGGTTCTAACCAGCTTTATTTGTCCACTGAGGGAAAGAGCTGGCACCTCTAGGCCGAGGATCCAAAACCAAGCCTATTAGCATGTTTCCAAACACTTCATAGCAAAAGTAAGGTTGATCTGCAATTTAGCATTTGCCGTGAATCCTGATAAAAGCCTGTAATTAGCTGGCAAGCTGGACTTTCTGAGCAGTTCTTTTCCTGTGTGGGATGAGGATTCGTCTGCAATTTTCAATCAGGTGGTTTCTGCAGCTGAAGTTTAAAAATAAAAAACGCAAAGAGGGGCAAAATTGCTTTTCACCTCCCAAGATAGCAACACACAGCCCAGAGGGCTTCCAGGAAATTCAGGAAGATTTACTGAAGTGAAGTCAAGTGAAGCTGGCCATTGAGGTGATTGGGCTCTTACTGGTTGTTGGGAAAAAAAAGGAAAGAAAGTGTGTTAGTCTGTTCTTGCATTGTTACAAAGAAATATCTGAGACTGGGCAATTTATAAAGAAAAGAGTTTAATTGACTCAGGTTTAATTTATAAAGAAAAGAGTTTAATTGACTCAGATTTAATTTATAAAGAAAAGAGTTTAATTGGTTCCTCAGGCTGTACAGCAAGCATGAGGCTGGCATCTGCTTGGCTTCCCAGGAGGCCTCAGGAAATGTACAATCATGGAGGAAGGCAGAGAGGGAGCATGCACCTTACATGGCCAGAGCAGCAGGAAGAGAGAAGGGGAGGATCACTTTTAAACAAGCAGATCTCAGGAGAACTCACTCGCTGTGTAGTACTAAGGGGGATGGTGTAAACCATTCGTGAGAAATCCACCCTTATGATCCAGTAACCTCCCACCAGGCCCCGCCTCCAACAGTAGGGTTTATAATTTGACATGAGATTTGGGTGGGGACACAGTGCAAACCATATCAGAAAGGCAGAAAAAAGAAATGCAGCTTGGCTGCAAATCTTCAAAAAATTCAAAATAGAATTACTATGTGATCTACCAATTGCACTTGTAGGTATATACCCAAAAAAAAATGAAAGCAGGGACTCAAACTGTTATTTGTATACCTACGTGCACAACACCTTTATTTACAACCACCAACAGGTGGAAGCAACCTGAACATTCATCACAGATAAATGAGTAAACAAAGTGGTGCATACAGACAATGGAATATTACTCAGCCTTAAATAGGAAGGAAATTCTTTTTTTTTTTTTTTTTTTTTGAGACGGAATCTTGCTCTGTTGCCCAGGCTGGAGTGCAGTGGCAAGATCTTGGCTCACTGCAACCTCCGCCTCCTGAGTTCAAGCGATTCTCCTGCCTCAGGCCCCACTCATCCTCCAGTGTAGCTGGGATTACAGGCATGCACCACCATGCCTGACTAATTTTTTTTTTTTTTTTTGTATTTTTAGTAGAGATGGGATTTCACCATGTTAGCCAGGATGATCTTGATCTCCTGACCTTGTGATCCACCCGTCTTGGCCTCCCAAAGTGCTGGGATTACAGGTGTGAGCCACTGTGTCTGACCAACAAGAAGGAAATTCTGACCCATGCTACAACATGGATGAACTTGGAAGACATTATGCTAAGTGAAACAAGCCAGATATGAGAGGACAAATACTGTATCATTCCACTTCTGTGAAATAGAGTAGTCAAATTCATATGCAGAAAGTAGAATAGAGATTATCAGGGTCTGGGGGAAGGAGTGGATGGTGAGTTATTATTGAATGGGTGCAGACTTTCAGTTGGGGAAGATAAAACAAAATTCTAGAGGCTGAGTGCGGTGGCTCACACCTGTAATCCCAGAACTTTGGGAGGCAGAGGCAGGTAGAGCACCAGAGGTTAGGAGTTTGAGACCAGCCTGGCCAATATGGTGAAACCTCATCTTTACGAAAAATACAGAAATTAGCTGGGCGTGGTGGTGAGCACCTGTAATTCCAGCTACTCAGGATGCTGAGGCAGGAGAATCACTTGAACCCAGGAGGCAGAGGTTGCAGTGAGCTGAGATCATGCCATTAAACTCCAGCCTAGGTGACAAGAGCGAAACTCCATCTCAAAAAACAAACAAATAAAAAAGGTTCTGGAGATGGATGATTGTGATGGTTATACAACACTGTGAATATACTTAATGTCACTGACCCGTATATCTCAAAATAGTTACTTGCATTTTGCTACAATTAGAAAATGAACAAACGAATGAGTGAATAAATGAATGAATGAATGAAGCTTGAGCCCTGGAGATCCTGAGCAATTCACAGAAGTACCTGGATGCTGATGCTGGAACCTGGCTTACTGTTCTTTTCCCTGAGAAAAGAATGTTCTCTTTCACTGCCACTTTGAGGGAATAGTGAGGCGTAATAGGAACCAGAGCCTTAGCTTGAGCTCATATTTGTGACTTACTTGCTGTGTAATCTTGGCACTCAGCTTGGCCTTTCTTTGAATCAGCTTCCTCACCTGCAAAATGGGGATAATGGTACCTACTTCAGTGAATTGTTGCAAAGTCCAAATGGGTGAATAGATGTAAAGGCTTAGAGCAATGCTTGGCTCAGAGAAAGTCCTTTTTAAGTATGAGACATTATTATTATTACTTGAAAGACATCCAATTTATGCAGCTAGATGCTACCTTGAGCTTGTCTGAAGAAAGGCTACATATATAGACATAAATAAATAATATAGTTTATCTACCTTGTCAACATAGAGTCTGAGATTCTGTGGAAAACCCAAAGAGGGAAGGAAAAAATTATTTTGCAGGATCACCTGGGTAGGGTATTGTCTTCCTTCCGGATGTTAGAGAAAGGCCGTCTGTCTTCATGGAGGTGAAGTTTTGGAGAAATCCCTAAATTCGAGGGAACTAAATGTCATGTGGTGAGCCTCTAGCCTTCTCCCTCCCTCAGTTTCCCCTAAATGACCAGGATTTCCTGGCCTTCTGAAAGGCACTCAAAGCCCTCTGTAGGCTGGACGTGGTGGCTCATGCCTGTAATCCCAATACTGTGGGAGGCCAAGGTGGGTGGATCACCAGAGGTCAGGAGTTCATGACTAGCCTGGCCAACATGGTGAAACCCCGTCTCTCCTAAAAATAACAAAAATTAGCTGGGCATGGTGGCAGATGCCTGTTATCCCAGCTACTTGGGAGGCTGAGGCAAGAGAATCGCTTGAACCCAGTGAGGTTGCAGTGAGCCAAGATCGTGCCATCGCACTCCACCCTGGGTGACAGAGTGAAACTCTATCTCAAAAAACAAAAAAAGAAAGAAAAAGAAACCCTCTTGTTCCCTTAGCAAACTTGGTCAAGAGGCCTTTGGCTTAGGATGCATTCCCGTTGCCTCAGGAAAGGCAGGTAGGGGAACTGAGGTTTGCTGGCCAGCTGCTATGGCTGAGGTGGGAGAGGGTGGGACCAGCTCCCTAGGGCAGGAACTGACCATGTGTCTATCCTTACAGATTAAATTTTTGGAGCACCTACTATGTACCTGGCACCGTGCTAGATGTTACATATTCGACAGAGAACCAGACATTCACAACCTGTGTTCTCATGGAGTTTAATTCTAGTAGAGGCAGACAGACATTAATTAAATGCCATGCCAATAACGATTGAGTTGTAAATTGGTCTAAGGGCTATGAAGGAGAGATGCTGGGCACATTTCAGAGTTCCTGACCCAGTCTGGAGTGAGAGGAGCTGACACGTGAGCTGGGAGCTGAAGGACGAGGAGGTATTAATCAGCAGAGAGGATTGCAGGGGGTGCGGGGAGGTCGGCCAGGCTCCAGGCCCAGAAGAGAAATTGAGGCTGACGTCATACGTCAACCTGGGAGCTAATAGGCTGTCAGAGGTTGGCATGAAAGACCCCCACACTCTGCTGCCTGCTGCAGGAATTGACCTGGGTATTGGCTTAGAGGAGCCTCATCAATAATAACCAGTGCAGGACAGCTATGGAACACACAGAAAAGAAACGAGGCAATGACAGACGTGCCTCAATCTTTGCCAACCCTTGGTGTCTCTGGCTAAGATTAGAGAATGTCGCTCCTCCGATTTTCACATGCATCTGCATCGTCCAGAGATTTGTTATGCAAATTCTGACTCAGTAACTCAGGAGGGCAGAGGTGGGCCTGGAATTCTGCATTTCTAACAGTTCCCAGGTGATGCCGATGCTGTGGGGCTGCAGACCATATTTTGGGAAACAAAGAGACCCAGGAAGGACTCAGGGTGGCTGATTGATTGTGCCAGTGCATTAATAAGAATCGAACCTTTGGCGGAGTGCAGTGGCTCACACTTGCAATCCCAGCACTTTGGGAGGCTGAGGTGGGTGGATCGTTTGAGTCCAGGAATTTGAGACCAGCCTGGGCAGCATGGCAAAACCCCATCTCTACTAAAAATACAAAAGTTAGCTGGGCACGGTGGTGCATGCCTGTAGTCCCAGCTACTCGGGAGGCTTAGGTGGGAGGATCACTTGAGCCTGGGAGGTGGAGGTTGCAGTGAGCCGAGATTGCTGCACTGAACTCCAGCCTGGGTGACAAAGCCAGTTCCTGTCTCAAAAAAATAAAATAAAATAAAATCTCTCTAGCACTGGTCCCTACCCCTGCACATCATTTGACTCCCTGACCCTGTCTGTACATTAGTATTTTTCAGGAGCTTTAAAAAATTCTGTTGCCCAGTTCCCACAGCAGATAAACTCAATCAGCTCAAGTGTCCGGGTTTTTTGGGGTTTTGGAAAGCATCTGTATTCTTCAAAGCTCCCGCGTGGCTCTCTTGTGCCAGCTTGGTTGGCCAATCTTTGCCTCTACTTTCCCGCCTCCCTCCCACCCTGCTGTCTGTCTGGAGGCCTTCCAGGCCCCTCTGTGAGAGTGAGTGCCAAGGCACCTGGTCTGTGTTCCATAATTGCTTGGCTCTCTGCAGCTGTAGCATCAAATCAGCTAATTGGATCTGCTGGTGAGATGAGATGGGTGGGGAGGCACTGCGGGGAATGGATGGGAGGGCTGGAGGGCAGCGTGCCAGCCTCTTGCTTGGAAAGACCCCAGGTCAAATGGGCAGTGGAGGATGCTCTTTAAAGGGGTTTCACACGTGTAATCCCAGTACTTTGGGAGGCTGAGGCAGAAGAATAGTTTGAGTACAGGAGTTCAAGACCAGCCTGGGCACATAGCAAGACCCCATTTCTACAAAACAATTTAAAAATTAGCTGAGCATGGTGGTGCACACCTGTCATCCCAGCTACTTAGGAGGCTGAGGTGGGAGGATCACTTGAGTCCAGGAGGTCGAGGCTGCAGTGAGCTAGAATCATGCCGCTGCATTCCAACCTGGGCAACAGAGTGAGACCCTGTCTCAAAGGATAAAATTAGTTAAAAATAAAAAGTGCTGGAGTTTGGGAAGCAGGACAGTGGAGAGGCAGAGGATCTCCAGCAGAGAAGAAAAGAGGAAGCAAATTTGAATGCTTTGCCTCCTAGAGAGAGGGTTGCATGGCTATTCAGGGTATGGATTGGAGTGAGCTAAAGTTTGGTTCAAATTTCACCATTTGGCCAGTCACGGTGGTTCACACCTCATACCTATAATCCTGGCATTATGGGAAGCCGAGGCAGGAGGATTGCTTGAGGCCACATAGCGAGACCTTATCTCTACAAAAAATTAAAAATTACCTGGGCATAGTGGTGCATGCCTGTAGTCCCAGCTACTCAGGAGGCTGAGGTGGGAGGATCACTTGAACCTGGTAGTCCAAGGCTGCAGTAAACTATGGTCATGCCACTGCACTCCAGCTTGGGGGACAGTGTGAGACCCTGTCTCACAAAAAAAAAAAAAGAAAGAAAGAAAAGGAAGAAAGAAATTCACCATTGCCACCTAGCAAGTGTATGGATACTGGGCAAACTATTCTTTTGATGGATCTTTTCTCCTCTGTTTTAAGCTTTCAATCTCAATTTTTATTTTATATATTTATTTTTACCTTTCCTCTGATGCTGAAAATCTCACTATTATATAAAAAGCTTTAGAAAGTGCCTTGTGCAGTTAGTGCTCAATAAATGCCAAATATGATTGATAATGATAATGATCATATAATTGATGGACTCCGTCATAGAAGATCAGGCCCTGGAATTACACAGACTTGGGTTTGAATCTTGGCCCCATGATGAATCAGCTGTGTGACCTCAAGCAAGTGACTCTGCCTCTCTGAGCCCCAGCTTCTTGTGTAAAATGTAACAATCATTCTTATTATGGGGATCAAAGACAAATCAGCCTGTGGGTCCATCCATAAGTGGCCACTTGGAAAATTGTATCTGTTTTAATCACTGCAGTCTGTGAACGGGTTGAAATGCTGGTGCTTCGAATTAAATACGAAGCTGGTGCTTCGTATTTAGTAGCTCAGCCCAGCAGCGGATGGTTGTTGCCCCAGTATCTCCCTCACCTGTTCACCATCACCCCAAAGCTGTCAGCTGGTATGATGTCTGGGAGCCAGGAATTGACACCAAATCTGTGCCAACCCAGATGCAGAATCAGGCCAGTTTGTGCTCCCTGAAGTTCGTTGGGATTGGCAGTATGGGGAGATAGATCAGACCAAGACCTGGCAGTAGGCACTCGTGCCAGACTAGTCATGGGAAGTGAGCGCAGAGTGAAGGGATTAAAGCCAGAGGACCACAAAAGTGAGCCCCTGGGAGCCACAGTATGAGGAGAATTATAGAGGGGAAGAACTTAAGAAGGGATTCCATAAAACTACATATGTACTACTGGACTCATCTCCAAGCTATGCAAGTGGATATTATTCTAAACAGTCCACTAAAGACACTGAAAACTGAACTATAGGGTGACTCACCACCTAGATCCCTAGGGGACACATCTGAGGGGCAGATATGAATAGCATTGCAAAGCCTTTGAAAACTAAACTGACATCAAAATAACAGCAAACAGAAGGCAGGCTAGACCTTGTAGCCTGAACTTTTCCTTGTCAATTTCTTAAAAAGTCAACATGTTCAATAGGATTTTAGCAAGACCTAGAGTCTCATAATATTAAAAATGTCCAGGATACAACCTCAAATGACTTGATTTACAAAGAACTAGCAAAATCTGGCAAATTCTTAGAGAAAGTGCAATCAACAAATGCTAACCACAAGATGGCCCAGATATTGGCATTATCAGACGAAGACTTTAAAGCAGCTATTATAACTATGCTCCAAGAAGTAAGGGTGAACCCTCTTGAAAAGAATGGTAAGGTAGAGGATGTCAGCAGATCAACAGAGAAATCGAAGATATTAGAATTACATGGAAATTTTAGAACTGAAAAAGTACAATCACTGAAATACAATATTCACTGGATGGACTCAATAGCAGAATGGAGATGACAGAGAAAGGTATTAGTGAGCTTGAAGACAGATCCAGGGAAATTATGCAATGGAGAGTGAAAAGATCAGGAGGAAAGAAGAAGGTGGGAAGACCTATGGAGAAATATCAAAAAGTCTAATGTTCATGCCGTTTGAATTCCAGAACATTTATGTCACATGAATCCCAGAAGGAAAGAAGAAAAAACAGTGGGGAGCATTGGCATGGAGGAGGGTGACTCACTCCAGACAACCCCTGGGCTCAACCAAACCACTCTTGTTCTTCCCTTCTCAGAAAACATTAGCAACTCATGGGGAAGCTGTATATCACCACGGTCAGTCCGCCAGAGCTGGCTTCTGTGTGATTGTGGGCAAGTTGCTTTACCACTCTGAACCTCAGTTTTCTTGTCTGAACAATGGGGATGGTAATACTTCTATTTATCATGAACCTCCTGTGTGTTCATTTTCTCATTTATCCTTTCAACAAACATATAAGTTATGATCTATTTTATGATCATTTTTCAGTTGGGGAAACTCGAAGCTTAGGGACGGGAAGTGCAATGAGTAAAGCCAACTGCAGAGTGAGAGAACAGTTCACCCAAAACTGCTCTCACTTCAGATACCAGCTGTAAGTTCTGGGGTCCCTAGGACCACATCCCTTAGAACAGTAGCTACAAACTCAGGGTCTCTATGACCTCCCTCAGGTTTAATAATTTGTTAGAAAGGCTGCTAGAACTCAGGAAAGTGCTATTTATGACTACAGTTTTATTACGGCAAAAGGGTGCAAGTTAAAATCAGCCCAAGGAGGAGATGCACAGGGCAGAGTCCAGGAGGGGTCAAATTCTGAGGCTCTAGTCATCTATCTGCCTTGTAAGTCACGACAGCATGACCTCCACTCGGTCACTGTGTATGACAATATACACAGTGTAGCCAGCCAGGGAAGCTCACCACACCTTTGGCATCCAGAGTTTTTACTGAGCCTCAATCACATACTGCTCAGGTGGCTGATCTTAAGTCTCTATCCCCTCCCAGAGATCTGGCTAATACCTTTTGTGATCAGTTTCTCCAGAAGTCTGAAGTGATCCTATGTGTTTCTGGAGCCCCTATCATAAATCACATTGCTAGGCTATACAAGAGCCAAAGCCCCCAGATAGACAAAGATTCTCTTCTTAGGCAGAACATTACAGAGACCTAGAGATCATTTCCTAGAAGCCAAAGACAAAGGCTAGGCATCTTTTTGGGTAAGATTACTTTTTCACTGTTTAGGTAATAACTAGTAACCTGCGCAGAGTCATCCAACTGGTGAGTGGTTGAGCTGAGCTTCCAACTAAGGCTGCTTGGTTCCAAAGCCTTTCTCACTCACTCTTAACCATGACATTGATGTTCCTGTGAATCAGCTGGGGGTCTTGTTAAAATGCAGTTTTTGATTCCATAAGCCTGGGGAGGCACCTGAGCATCTGTATTCTAATAAGTTCCAGGTGACACCTGTGCTGGTTTGAGACCCATACTTTTGAGGCAGGAGGTGGGACTTGGACACCGGACCAAATTGAAGGCTAGCTAAAATAGGGATTGGGGGAAAACAGGTTTTCATAAGACATGCCCACCAGTGCACCATGTCAGTTTACCATTGCCATGACAACACCTGGGAGTTAGTGTCCCTTTCCACGGCAATGACCCAATAACCCAAAGTTACCACTCTTTTCCTAGAAATTTCTGCATAACCCACCCATTAATCTACATATAGTTAATTAATCTACATGTAATTAAAAGTAGGTATAAATATGATTACAAAACTGCCTTGAGCTACTACTCAACACACTGCCTATGGGTAGCCCTGCTCTTCAGGAGCAGTCACAGAGCTGTCATGCTCCTGCTTCAATAAAGCTGTTTTCTTCTATCCTGCCACCGCTCACCCTCGAATTCTTTCCTGGGCAAAGCCAGGAACCCTCACGGACTAAGCCCCACTTTGGGGGCTCACCTGCCCTGTGTCACTTTGAATAGCTGGGAGACCCTTCCTCTGTTTCCCCATGTCACCCCAATATGGCCAGAGCGGGGCTGGAGGACTGTCAGTTTGCAGAAATATCGGGAAGAGATCAAGTAGAGCCTGTAGGATAAGAAGTTGGTGGTTTTTCCTAAGTGCATTGAGTAGTCTTTGGAGGATGTTAACCAGGGAAGTGATGTGGCTCAGAAAATATTTGAGAAATATCCTTCCAGCTGTTGATAGGAGAATCATCTGAAAGACCACGGTGTTGATGGCAGCTTGGATTGGAGAGGTGGAAGAAAGGTTTTAGAGAAGCCACTCACTGGATTATAATGTTGGAGGTAGGATCAGCAGAACTTGCTGATGGATCAGATGTAAAGGACGAGTCCCTACCTTGGCCAAGTTACTAATCTCTTCTGAATCAGGATTTCTTGTCTCTAGCTCTCAGTTCCTGCCTCATAGGCTGCTGTGGGGACAAAAGGACATGATGCGTAATGGGCTCAGTGCAGTGCTTGGCATCGAGCGGGGCCTCAGTTGATTGTGGTGCTGAACTTGGATATGGGCAGAGGCTAGAACTCTAGCCAGGAGGTCAGGAGATGGAAGCATAGACCTGACCTGTCACCCTGGGGTTCTCCTGGGAAAGCCCCCAGTAGCACTCTGACCTCAATTTCTCCTCCTGAGAGCTCCTTGAGTCTGCCAACATCCACCAGGTGGTAGAACTTGGCTGGCTCTTATACATTCATTTTGGGTTCCAATGGCAGCCTTCGAAGACCGGGCCAGCTGCCAGGGCTCCTGAGGGTTTTTATTCCACTTGAATGGCTATTTAATGACTTTGGTGCCTTTGGATGGAACCTAGTTCCAGGCAGATCCCCAAGAGGGAGAGTATCAGGGAGCTCAGGGTTTATCCAGCCACATTTATGCCTGCAGGGCCTGAGCTACACTGAGGGGCCAGCAGAGGCCAGGTTTCAAGCTTGCTTTGTGCCTCAGTGCTGGCAAGATGCAATCTTGTGCTCAGAAGCTAGAGCTGGCACCTGGGTAGGTTCAAAATGAAGACTTATGCATGAAATCAAATCAGAAACCAAGAGTATGCTTCCAGGCATCCCTTCTATCCATCACCTCATTCTGACTTCCCCAACCCAGAGCTGCCAGTCAGCAGAATGCTTAACTTTTAAAATGTCAGGGCCTGGCCAGGTGCCATGGTTCATACCTGTAATCCCAGCACTTTGGAAGGCCAAGGCAGGAGGATTGCTTGAGGTCAGGAGTTCAAGACCAGTGTGGGCAACATAGAAAGACTCTTTCTCAATAAAAAATAAATGAAAAAAATTCGCTGGACATATGGTGGCATGTGGCTGTAGTCCCAGCTACTGAGGAGGCCAAGGTGGGAAGATCACTTAAGCTCAGGAGTTGGAGGCTGCAGTGAGCTATAATCACATACTGCACTCCAGCCTGGGCAACAGAACAAGACCCTGTCTAAAATTAATTAATTAATTAAACATTTAAAATATATGTATAATAAAAATTTTAAATGCCACGGCCTGCAGGACACAGCCTCTAGTGTCACCTATCTGCCTACATTTCGAGGAAACCTTCAGCTATAGTGAAAATAGCTTTGCCTTCGAAATCAGAAAACCAGACTGCCAGTTTAGTGCTGTATCATTTTGAGCAGAACCTTTTAATCTCTTTGAGCCTCTAGTTTTCTTCCATCAGATGCATATAGAATCTATCGCAGGGTTGTTCATGCAGTATTTGATGATAATAATGGCAAACACTTAAATAGTGCTTCCTGTGTGGCAGGCACTGCTCCAAGTATTTCAAATGAAATAACTCATTTAATCTGCATAGAAACGCTATGACATAGTGTTATGGGATCACTGGGGGTGTTGCTTTTCTGGCCAGAAACCTCTGTGACTGGTGGCGCCTTTGCCTGAGTTTTGCTCGGACCCACTGGGTCCACTCATCCTCGCAGGCTGTGCTCGGCTCACGCTACCAGGCTGGATCCCATGCCTCTGAAGAGACTGGAGTGGAGCAGCGAGGGTTATGTGAGCAAGCGAGCATGGGGTTCAGCCACTGCACAGTCAGGCACACCAGCTACTGCAGTGGGGCAGGCAATTCGAGGTGCCAGCATGGGTGACAGCTCACTGCGAGGCTGCGGCTGGACCAGGCTGACCACAAGCAGCTTGAACGGCTGGCACCGGGAAACAGAGTGGTGCCCAGAAGCTTGGAGACACCAGGAACCACAGGGCCCCAAAGGGGAGTCACAGCCTGGCTCAGGGAACTCCCAGTGCTGGGCCCTAGGCAGGGCTGCAGCTCTCCTGTCCTCTCTTCTCTCTTCTGTCCTTGTTGCCTGTAACTTGGCAGGCAAGGGGCGTGTTTCCGCCCTGTTTGTGTTACAACTCTTTTAGCCCTGCCATTTGGCAAGGCCTGAGTTCTTGTCCTACATCCAGGAAGAAGGAGGTACGCAGACAGGTGAAGGGTGAGCAAGATGAAGAGGAGCTTTATTGAGCAATACAACAGTGCAGAGGGAGGCGTAGCGCATAGCTGCTCTCCAGAGCCAGGGTGTCCCCATGAGTGTTCAGCTCTCAGCAAAGAGGGTAGTTCCTCTCTGCTAGGGAGATCATCCCAATAAGCATTCAGCTCTCAGCAGAGAGGGTATCTCCTCTCTGCTAGGAAGGTGGTTCTGACAAGTGTCCAGCTGTCAGCAGAGAGGGTAGTTCCTCTATCCAACATGGTGAAACCCCATCTCTACTAAAAATACAAAAAAAGTTAGCTGGGCATGTTGGCAGGCACCTGTAATCTCAGCCACTCGGGAGGCTGAGGCAGGAGAATGGCTTGAGCAGGGGAGGCGGAGGTTGCAGTGAGCTGAGATTGGCCATTGCACTCCAGCCTGGACAACAAGAGCGAAACTCCATCTCAGAAAAAAAAAAAAGTCATCAGGACCTGGATTCCCATCCTGCTCTACCACTGGACCACAAACTGCGTCCCAGGTGGGTTTCCTCCTGTCACTGGGATTTGACACCTTGTCCTGCACGAAGATTCCAGACAAATGCCACATTGACCCACAGTATAGGTTAAGGAATAGACTCTGTTGGAGAATAAGGAAAAGGCCTATAGGGCAGGCATTGGCAAGAAAGGAAGAGGCTTGAATTCCTCTATCTAACCACCATCCTTTTGAGAGATGCACTGGGGCCAGATGCTGCAGGTCTGTGTTGTGTGTCTGATTTCTAGGACCAGGACTTTGTACCTACCATCCCACCATTTTATAGGGCAAGGGTGAGCAGGCAGCCATGTCAGTGGGGCTGGTGGGTCAGCACCAGTGACCAGAGACCTTAGGGCTTGTGGGAAATTACAGTTCCCTCATTCCAGGGGAGGAAGACCCCAGGGTAGGGGGAGAGCTGGTCCCAGACAGTTCGTGGTCCAGCCGTCTAGCCTAAGCTCCCAGAGCTTCTTTTGGACAATTCTCCTCATTGTATATACACCCTGAGCCTCTGTCAATTTATCTGGAAAATGAGAGCATCTCACAACCTTCTTCCTAGGCTGCTGTGAGGATGGAATGGGATTGTGCATACACAGGGCCAGAGGGCCTCTGCATGTGGGCTACTGCTCTTTAAGTGACATGACCGTTATTCAAATCATATTTGAACTGAGCACAGTGGCTCATGCCTATAATCCCAGCAATTTGGGAGGCTAAGGCGGCAGATCATTTGAGGGCAGGAGTTCAAGAGCAGCCCGGCCAACATGGCAAAACCCCGCTCTCTACTAAAAATACAAAAATTGGCTAAATGTGCTTGCTTAAACCCAGGAGGCAGAGGTTGTAGTGAGCTGAGATCGTGCCACTGCACTCTAGCCCGGGCAACAGAGCAAGACCATCTCAAAGCAAAACAAAAAAATCTTGTTTGAGACATCTTTTTGAAATGACCTCTCGAGAGCCTGCCCCACATTAAAGAAAACATAAATGTGGCAAAATTCTTCATCCTTTGATGTGAGATATATATGGTTTTTGTTTGTTTTGAGACAGGGTCTCTGTCACCCAGGCTGGAGTGCAGTGGCGTCATCTCAGCTCACTGCAACCTCGGCCTCCCAGGCTCACACAATCCTCCCACCTCAGCCTTCCGAATTGCTGGGACTACAGGTGCACACAAGCATGCCTGCCCAATTTTTGTATTTTTAGTAGAGACAGGTTTCACCCTGTTGCCCAGGCTAGTCTCAAACTCTTGAGCTCAAGTGATCTGCCTGCCTTGACCTCCCAAAGTCCTGGGATTCCAGGAGTGAGCCACCATGCCTGGCTGAGACATATACATTTTTAAAAAATAACTTGAAGTCAGGGAAAGCTGAATGATTCATCTAGATTAAGCTCAGCACCACCTTTAAAAAATTAGAAATGAAGCATCATTCTAAAGAAACAAGGCTGATTTTTTTGGGTGTTTTGAAGAGGATTCTATTTTGCAACTTAAGGTTTGCATGAGGCACTTACTCTAAACCAGTGAATCTCAAACCCAGCTACACATTAGGGTCACCTGGGAAAACTTGTAAAAGTTGGGATGGATGTTTGGGTAGCACCTCCAGAGAGCATGTCAATTGGCCAGGAATAATCCCTCCCCCATCACTGTAGTCTAAAAAGCTCCCAAGGTGGTTATAATGTGTAGTCCTGCAAAGAACCAATGCTAAACTCCAGCATGCATCGGAATCACCCACAGAATTGTTAAAACAGGTTGCCGAGCCCTTGCCCAAGAGTTTCTGATTTGGTATAGCTGAGTGGGCTTGAGAAGTCACAGTTCTAACAGGTTTCCGGGTGTTGCTGATACTGCTGGTGTGGAGACCACACTTTGGGAACCACTGCTTTAGACAGACCAGAGGTCAGTAAACTACAGCCCACTCCCTGGTTTTGTAAATAAAGTTTTATTGCAACACAGCCATGTGCATTCATCAACATATGGTTTGTGGCTGCTTTCTGCTAGTGTAGCAAAGTTGAGTGCTTCCAATAGAGGCCATAGGTGGCCCTCAAAGCTTAAAATACTTACTCTCTGGGCCTTTATAAAAAAAGTATGTTGGCCTGGCGTGGTGGCTCATGCTTGTAATCCCATGACTTTGTGAGGCTGAGGTGGGAGGATTGCATGGGCTCAGGAGTTCAAGATAATCCTCTGGGGTTGTGGGACCCCTTTCTTTATGCCTCAGTGTGGAGACTCAGCCATGTGTAGCCTCCACTGATGGCTGGGCAATAAAGTGAAACCCTGAATCTACAAAAAAAAAAAGAATTAAAAATTGTTTTTAATTAGCCAGATGTGGTGGTGCCTGCCTGTAGTCCCAGCTACTTGGGAGGCCGAGGCAGGAGAATCACTTGAGTCCAGGAGTTTAAGATTGCAGTGAGCTATGATCAGACCACGGCACTCCAGCCTGGGCAATGGAGCAAGACCCTACCTCTTAAGAAAAGAAAGAGGAAAATTGTGTCTACCCTGGCCCTAGAGAAATACCTCCGGACTTTCTTTTTTCTTTCTTTCTTTCTTTTTTTTTTGAGATAGAATTTCACTCTTGTTGCCCAGGCTTGAGTGCAATGGCGCAATTTGGCTCCCTGCAACCTCTGCCTCCCGGGTTCAATGATTACAGGCACCCACCACCACACCCGGCTAATTTTTTATATTTTTAGTAGAGACAGGGTTTCACCATGTTGGCTAGGCTGATCTTGAAGTCCCGACCTCAGGTGATTCATCTGCCTTGGCCTCCCAAAGTGCTGGGATTAGAGGGGTGAGCCACCGCGCCTGGCCTTCTTTCAATTCTTTATTTGTTCTTTCCAGGGAAGAAGTGACTTACATGATTGAGAACATAATGAGTGTGAATCTAGAGGTCCCAATCTCTGCGGGATGGGACTAAGTTGTTAAAATCTTCTCACTCTCCTCTTCTTTCTGGGATCTGCCTGTCCACCCTAGGCACCATCCTCTGCAAGTCCCTCAGGGAGCCTGCTTGGCAGGCTTCACCTTGCAGGGACATACCTGCACAGTTATGATCAGAGAGGTTTAAATAAAGAAGAGGGAATAGTAGGATCAGGCCCCTTTCTACAACCCAGCTAAGCCACCAGCCAACCCATATTTTGATTCTGCATGAGATTCTGCCCATGAGATTTACTTGGGGAGCATTTGAAAACCACTGGCACCAAGCCCCACCCCCAAACCAATCAACAGAATCTCTTGGGGGTAAAGCTGGGCACGAAAGGGGGGAAGATCTGATTTATTATCCCCTAAAGACAAAAATGAAATTGGAAGATAACATAACATTCTAACGATATCACCAAACTTGCTCAGGTGCTCATGGTGAAGGTGGAATTTGATTCTAGACCTTCTGCAGGCCTTACCTCATCCCCAAAGCTCATGACATAGATGAAATATTGTAACTAGCTCTGTAGACAGTTTGCAGTGAACATTTCCCCCCAAGCGATGCCAGCATCTCTGAAACACATGTAGAGATGACCCTCAGTCAGATGTATACATTTTGGTTGTTCACGTCAAAACAAGCACATGGCTTTATAGTCACACCTTTAAATGCTTCTTCTCATTGGTGTGATTCACACATGGATCTGACTTCAACTCATATGTCTTCTTCAGTGCAGGCTGCACGTGGCTTAATCTCCACACTGAGGCATAAAGAAAGGGGTCCCACAACCCCAAAGGAAGTTTAAAAGAAATTTCAACCTTGACTTTCATCTCTTGAGGAAGGAGAAAGGGATCTAATTCATAAGCTGAAGCAACATTTCTCAGAAGTTTCTTCTCTACTCCCCCGTTTCTCTCCCCTTAAGTTGGCTCTAATTTTTTTTTCCTGTGCTGAGCTCCCAAGCTCTGTCTAGCTCAGCGGAGGTGACTTTCCTCCCTCCTACTCCTGAATCTCCCAGCTCCTTTACCCTGTAGATCCACGTAGTCTTTTGAGTCTCAATGGCTTTCCTTTGGTTCGGAGAGAGGGGAGGATTCGGTTTTAATGAAGGGAACTCCCATCATTGCTGTCTTTCTTTTTGGCAGAGGTTTTCTACCTCCACGCTTATATTGACATGTGAGGCCAGATTATTCTTCACTGTAGGGCCTGTCCTGTACTTTGTAAGATAGCAGCATCCATGTGCTCTACCTGTGAGACGGCAGTAGCAGCCCCTCCCTCTAAGACATGGCAATAAAAAACACCTCCAGATTGGTGGGGCAAAATTGGTACCTGTTGAAAACAACTGCATTAAAAAGTTCAGGTAGGGTACAGTGGCTCGCACCTGTAATCCAATACTTTGGGAGGCCAAGGAGAGTAAGATTGCTTGAAGCTGGGAGTTCAAGATCCACTTGGACAACATAGCGAGTCCCCATGTCTAAAACAAAAAATTTAATTAGCCAGGCATGGTGAGGTGCCCCTGTAGTCCCAGCTACTCGGGAAGCTGAGGCAGGCGGATCATTTGAGCCCAGGAGGTTGAGGCTGCAGTGAGCTATAATCACATCATGCCACTGCACTCCACTGCGCTCTCTTAAGATAAAAATTAATAATTTGTTCTAAACCAGTGTTGCCTGCAGATCAGGACAAAGAGGGCTTCTACCTTGGGCCTCATGGCCTAAATGGGAGGAGGCAAGAAATTCGTGGAGTGATGAGTCCAGGCATCGAGGAGCCCAAATCTTCCTTTCTAGATCATCTCCAAATACCGGGAACCCAGAATTTCCCACTCACATAGTCAAAGCCTATTTCCAGGGCCTGCTCAGGGCGAGTCTAGGTCACTCCTCAGGAAGATGTACCATACTGCCAGTGTGTGCCCTCTAGGCTCCAGAAAATAATAAAATAGAGGTAATAATCGTACATACCTCATAGATTTGTTGCGTGGATTAAATCTGTGTATTGAAATCCACAGCACAGGGCTGGTATGTGATAAGCACTATAGAAGTGTTGGGTACTATCGTTCTATTTTTCATATCAAGAGTCCCTAAACATAGGACATCTTCCTTCCTTATCTGCTGCTTGACTGAACCGGCAGCTGCCCATTCAAACATTGGAGCTAATCTTGACTGTGCTGGACCCTAGAGAGAGGCATGAAGGGCCCCAACGGGATGCCTTTATGAGGATTTTCATGGGATTTTTCCAGGGCCATTCTGACTTGGCCTTTTCCTTTATATGGTGGTTGAGGTTTAAGTTCCCCTTCAAAGACACACACACACACACACACACACACACACACACACACACACCCCATAAGTCTCTATTGCCCAGTCTGGTCCTTGTCACATGGGAGGGTCAAGGGAAGTAGGAAATGAGTGAGACTTTTTTTTTGTGAGACAGGGTCTTACTCTTTCCACCAGGCTGGAATGCAGTGGTGGGATCGTGGCTCACTGCAGCCTCAACTTCCCGGGCTCAAGCAGTCCTCCCACCTCAGCCTCCCAAATAGCTGGAACCACAGGCATGCACCTCCATGCCCAGCTAATTTTTAAATTTTTTGTAGAGATAGAGTCTCACTATGTTGCCCAGGCTGACCTTGAATTCCTGGGCTCAAGCGATCCTCCCACCTTGGCCTCTCAAAGTGCTGCGATTATAGGCATGAGCCACTGTGGCATGTGCTCAGTCTCTTCTTTTGAGATAAGGGAAGAAATTATGCTGAACTTTGAGTTTCAGTCTCTACTGTGCCTCATGCTGGGTGGGTGGCTTTGGGCCCACAGCCTCTTAACTTCTCTGAGCCTCACGTTTCCTGTCTGCAAAATGGTGATAAAAATAGGGCTGTGATATGGATTTAGGTTTCAAAAAGAAAAACAACAACATGCATAAAGTGCTTTTCTCGGTTCCTAATACACAGACCTCAGGATTTGCTATGACTGATTTTTAATTATTATAATACAGTTCTCTGAATTGTCATTATGACTGTTGGAAGGAAAAACATGAAAAAAAGTTCTGTCCCAGCAGCTGCTGCGAATCACAAAGTGAGCCAGAAAAGCTTGAAAAACATCACCCTTAAGTCACAGACGAAACTTCTTAGAACCAAAGAAATGTCATAGCTAAAGAAGAACTCAACATCTACATATACCCGCCCATTGTATAAAGGGGGAAACTGAGGCCCAGGGAAGGGATATGAAGTACCCTGCTTTGAAGAAAAACCTGAAAAAGCTTCTAGGTTTCTGAAAGCAGGAGAAAAGAGAGAGTGCTACAGTGGGAAGAGGTTTTGCAAAAGTCTTTTTTGAAAAGAGAATGAAGACCATCTGTGTTGTGGTGTGTCAGCGCTGTACTGGGGGAAGCAAAGGGGAAGAAGCAGGCCTGTGTAGACTGCTTTGAGTCTCCTCCAACAGTTAGGACAGCTCATGGATAACCCGATGAATTGTGGGGACCCCTTGATGATGAGAAAGTAGGAAGGACTGTGAAATAGTCTGGGGTGGGTCTTACGGATTTTGCGCATTTTTTCTTTTCAGAAATAGGGGAGCGTCTTAACTAAGCACTAAAGAGGTAGATTTCAGGTACAGTGCTGAGGTTTTGGGGTTCCAGCTGTAATCTGGGGGTGTCCCTGCGCTGTGCTCTCAGGCTCAGAGTTGCATGTGGGAGCAGTGAGAGCCTAGAGCACAGACCAGCCTCCTTCATTACCTTGTGAACCAAATATGCAAAATGAGAAGCTGTCGAGTCTGCTCCCATTTGTAAAGATGTTTTTTTTTTTTTCTTATAATTTGCAGTGTTTATTACACCCACATTCTAAGTCATCCAGCTTCCCTTCCAGAACCGTCTGCCTTGGCAAACTAAGTTAACGACCAAAGAATTTAGCTTTTATGGTGGAGAACAAATTCGTTTTTACAGCAAATATCAACAAGTGGAAGCCTCATCTTGTCCCTGATTCATTCAGGGCACTTAGGTTTTGACTGGAGCACGGAGTGATCTCCCTTAACCCGCTAATCCTCAGTCTCCCCAGCTGTGAAATGAGCCAGTGAAAGCAACCCCGTAAAGCACTTCTTATATATGGGCCGTGGAGGGCAGGAAGGGTGGCGATTGTGCCCCCAGGGTACATTGGCAATGTCTAGAGATACTTTTGGTAGTCACAAGGGAGATACAGGCTGCCAGGCACGGTGGCTCATGCCTATAATCCCAGGAATTTGGGAGGCTGAGGCAGGCGAATCACTTGAGATCAGGTGGTCGAGACTCACCTGGCCAACATGATAAAACCAAACCCCGTCTCTACTAAAAATACAAAAATTAGCCAGGCATGGTGGTGCATACCTGTAATCCCAGCTACTCAGGAGGCTGAGGCAGGAGAATCGCTTGAACCCAGGAGGTGGAGGTTGCAGTGAGCCGAGATCGCACCACTGCACTCCAGCCTGGGCGACAGAGCAAGACTCTGTCTCAAAAATAAAATAAAATAACAGGGGAGATAGAGGAATTGCTAGTGATATTTGGTGTGGGATGATAGGTGCTACTAAACATTTTAGAGTGCTCAGGACAGCACCGCACAACGTAGAATGATCTGGCCCATAATGTCAGCAGTATCCAGGGTGAGAAGTCCTGCTCTGCAGGCTTGATGTGATGATTAAATGAGTCAGTCCGTTGATGTGCTTAGCCCTGGACCTAACACATAGTAGGTGCTTAATAAACTGATCTTTATCCCGGGCCCCCTCAAAGCCTGACCTTTGAGCCCTGGTGGGTGCCTCCCACCATATTTTTGTTTCCTGGTTGTGTTTACACAACTTGAATTGCTGTGGTATGGTAGAAATAGACAGCTAGGTTGATAACTCTTTAAAAGCTGAGTCTCAAATTCCTAAAAGTGGAATAGGCAGGGTGTGTCCAATCGTTGTCTGAGGAAGGGAATTGGACTTCTGTGCACTTGCCTGTCCCCAGAGGGTAGCCTTAGGCCGCTGGAGATTCAGCCAAGTCCAGAAGATAAAACATTAGCGCAAGGTACTGTACAAGGTGTCACTCTTTAATCACTGGGGAAGGAGAACTAAAAGCATTTTATGAGAGTCAAGTTTCCACTTGCTGATCACTTTCCTCTTAAGCTTTAAACAAGGCTTAACATTTTTAACTGTGTTTGATATCAGATTTTTCATACTTCCTTTGATCCATTCAGCAGAACATTCTAATGGATTCATGATCATAATTATAAAAATAAATGATCACACTGAGAATAGCCACCAGCCCTGTGAAAGAGGAAAATGTTATTTGCCCCTTCACCAAATGGTCCCATTCTATTGTAGTTTTTTGAGTTCTTGTATCTGTCTGGTACTCACAATCCACTATATTAAGTTACTCCAGATGGGGAAACCAGATGACTGAGTTCATTTGAATTATGTCTAAATCCATGAGCAATAAATAGGTTCTTAGAGAAATCCTCTTCATAGATTTTGTGCAAAGACTTTGTGACATCAATTCTGACTGTTTCAATGTGTGTGTGTGTGTGTGTGCGCGTGTGCGTATGCGTGTGTGTGTGTGTGTGTGTGTGTGTTTGCCACACTCCAGATTGTATAGGTTGTTGAGAAATTGCTTCCAGATGACTAAGGTACACTTAGAATGTGTACATTTTGTCAACCAAAAAGTATCTGAGACAATTGCAATCATTTTAGGAGTTTATCTTGCCAAGGTTAAGGTCCTGCCCATGAGACAGCCTCAGGAGGTCCTGAGGACATGTGCCGAAGGTAGTCAGGCTACAACTTGGTTTTATACGTTTTAGGGAGACATAAGACATCAATCAATACATGTAAGAGGTACATTGCTTCAGTTCAGAAAGGCAGGACAGCTGGATGCAGGGGTTGGGGAGTGTGTGTGTGGGGGACTTCCAGATCATAGGTGGATTCAAAGATTGGAAAATTGGTTATTATCTAAACAGCTGAAATCAATGTCTAAACTACAGTAAAGGGTTTTGGACACCAAGGTTTTATCATGCAGATAAAGCTTCTAGGTAGCAGACTTCAAAGAGAATAGATTGTAAATGTTTCTTATTGGACTCAAAGAGTCTGTTCTGGCTGGATGCATTGGCTCACACCTGTAATCCCAGAGGCCAAGGTGGGAAGATCACTTGAGCTCAGCAGTTAGAGACCAGCCCGGGCAACGTGGTGAAACACCATCTCTACAGAAAACACACACACACAAAATTAGCCAGACATGGTGGTGTGCACCTGTTATCCCAGCTACTTGGGAGGCTGAGGTAAAAGGATCACTTGATCCTGCGAGGCAGAGGTTGCAGTGACCTGAGATCATGCCACTGCACTTCAACCTGGGGAACAGAGTGAGACTCCCATCTCCAAAAATTAAAAAAAAAAAAAATTAAAAATTAAAAAAAAGTTTATAAGTCTTAAGATCTGTGTTGATGTTAATGGTGGCATGTCTGACTTCCCCTTCCCAAATGGCCTGAACTAGCTTTTCAGGTTAACTTTGGAAGCCCTTGGCCAAGAGGACGGTCTCGTCAGATGGTTAGGGGGCTTAGAATGGTATTTTTGGCTTACATTCTCCGGAAATATATTAATGACTACATTAAAAGGAGTCCCCCATAACCGTCAGTAGGAACATTTGGTGGAGGTGCTTTACAACAAAATTTTCAGTTGTGAATGTTTCTAAAGAGAAGAAATTTAGGAATATGGTTATAAGGAATTGGCTTCATTCACAGGTTATTCAAATACTGTAAGTTTTATCACCAATCACCTATGTTACTTGGTTTCCTTACCTAATAACCTGGAGAGGGCTGGGTTATCTGACTGACTGTCCCTAAGTCCCTTTCTGGATTCTCCATGTCTAATCTTTAAAAAAAAAAATTGTAGAAACAGGATCTGGCTATGTTGCCCAAGCTGGTCTCGAACTCCTGGGCTCAAGTGATCCTCCTACTTTGACCTCCCAAAGTTCTGGGATTACAGGTGTGAGCCACTGCACCTGGCTCCTTACATGTCTAGTTTTAATTCTCTATTTTCTCCAACACACTTCTTAGAATTTACAGTGATGACAATCTTGATACTTTCCCAGGCAACTTTTCTGCTAGAAGTCATTAGTTATCTTCAGCTTCACTTTATTATAATTTGCATTTTAATTTTGGGTTTTTAAAAAAATAAGAGTGTTAAGAGTGCCATAACTTTTACCAAGTGATTTGCAAGTGCCAATGCCTGCTAATTAACTCAGATGGCCATGGCAGGAACTGCCTCCCATCAGAAAGACTGAATCACTTAAGAGCTCCCACCTTTCAGGGCCAAGTGATTCACTAGCCAAGTTACTTTATAAATTGGGATGAAGAGCGTAGGATATTAGACTTCCTTTTAGTTTTCTTCCCTTCTGGCGATTTAGATGTGGATTCTCTAATGGTGACTTATTTTTCTTTTGTTTTCTTTCCAAAATAATATGTACTTGCTGTAAGTAGTTCAAACTATACATACTTATATAATACAGAAATTTTCCTCTGTTTCCCCCTCCCCAGAGAGAGGCCCTCTGAACAGTGCAGTGAACATTCATCCAGCTATGTTTTTCTGTATGTATATTAACATTCTTTTTAACAAAAAGATTGTGCTTATATATACTGGTTTGTAATGTACTTTTGTCTCCTAGCAATATGTCTTGGAGATTTTTCCATTTCATATAGATAAAGTCTGTCTCATTTTTAAGGCCAACGTGGATTTCCGTGGTATTATTACTGCAGAAGTTATTTAATTCGTTTCCTCCAGTCTTCTTCTGGGTACCTCCCAAAGACGAACTTAATGACTTGAGCTCAAGTGACCTCGGGAAGCTTGAATAAGGGAGTGGTGAATGAGACAGGAAAAGGAGGACGACAAATTGAGGATGTTTGATGAGTGGATATCTGCAGTATAGGAGGGGTCTTCAAAACCACCCTCAGGTTCAATGATTCACCAGAAGGATTCACAGAACTTGGAAAAACTGTTATTCTCATGGATACAGTTTATTACAGTAAAAGCATACAGCTGGGTACGGTGACTCACACATGTAATCCCAGCACTTTGAGAGTCTGAGGTGGCCGGATCATGAGGTCAGCAGTTTGAGACCAGCCTGACCAACATGGTGAAACCCTGTCTCTACTAAAAATACAAAAATTAGCTGGGCGTGGTAGTGGAAGAATCACTTGAACCCAGGAGGCGGAGGTTGCAGTGAGCCAAGATGGCACCACTGCACTCCAGCCTGGGTGATGGAGCAAGACTCCGTATCAGAAAAAAAAAAAAAAAAAAAAAAAAAGCATATGATTAAGATCAGCAAAGTGAAAGATTGCTGCTATGGTCTGAATGTTTTGTTCTCCCAAAATTCTTATGTTGAATCCTAATCCCCACGGGGTTGGTGTCCTTATAAGAGAAACCCAAGAGACCTGCCTTGCTACTTCTATTGCATGAGAAGGCACCACCTATGAAGAAGAGAAAGCCCTCACCAGACACCGAATCTGATTACAGGTGTACCTTGATCTTGGACTTCCTAGCTTCTGGACCCATTAGGAAATAAATTCCTATTGTTTATAAGCCTCCCTGTTTATGGTAATTTGTTATAGCAGCCCAGACAGACTAAGAAAGGGGAAAGAGTCCTTTTTGTCATAGGAAAAAGTCCAAGAGAGACCAGGTGCAAGCTTCCAATTGTTCTCCTCAACTGGAGTTATATGAGCAGTTCTTAATTGTCCTTGCAAGGATGTGTGACAACACACTCAGGGTATTGCCACCCAAGGAAGCTCACCCAAGCCTTGGTGTCCAGCATAATTAGAAGAGGTCAGTCATATAGTTATGGCTGACCATCCAGGTGGCTGAGCCTAGCCTCCAGCCCCTGCAGAGGTCAAGCTGATGTCGAGTGGCCCAAGGTCCTCACCGTAAATCACAGTTAGCATAGACAAGCTGGCATGGCTCAGGTAGGAAGCTGCAGGTGCTTGAGTAGGACACTATCCACAGAAACCCTGAGTAGCCTCCAAGGTGGGCTGAGGGGTAGGCAGGGCACCACCAGCCCCAGCTACACTCCCTCAGGGACAGTCTTGTCATTTCCAGTTTTTCATTCTTACAAACAATGCCCTGGTGCAAGGGTCAGGACATTTTTGTAAAAGGAGCCAGATAGTCATTTTTTTTCATGTTCTCTTTTAGCAATTTTTTAAATTGAGATAAAATTCACGTAACATAAAACTCACCCTTTCGGTGTATATGATTCAGTGCTTTTTAGTATATTTTCAAGGTTGTGCAACCAACACCACTATTTAATTCCAGAACATTTTTATCACCCCAAAAAGGAGCTCTGCGCCAATTAGCTATCATTCCCCACTCCCCCTTTCCTCAGTCCTTGCTAATCACTAATGGTAATTTCTGTCTCTAAAGATTTGCCTATTCTGGACATTTCATATAAAT